>JARQSV010000254.1:236039-249507 GCA_030142285.1 Calameuta idolon | reverse complement strand
TGAAACAATGTTTGCTATGCGTAATAATAATGACGTAAATCTAGATGGCAAAATGTGGCGCCCCACCCTGTATATATGGGTATAGCAAGTAATATTGGGATATGCCAACGTACAGTAAATCGGCTCGTGTGGCATATTTGTATGGTAACCTTGAGAATAATCCAGCTTCCAATTTAGAATCGATAATTCGATCGATCATACTACAAAATCGACAAAAGCAACAAAACCAATGAATCTAACGTATGTTAACGTTGGGCTTGTATATATGTATTCTTTTTTTTACAATGTTCAGTGATCACGAGACGATCGAGGCGTATGAGATTGATCGGTTTCAGATCATTTGCGTGATCGCTCGTCGGTTTGGCATAGGTAATGCCTTCAGGGCTGTTTGAAAGATCGGCAGTGATTTTCATAGGAATAATATTGGCCGAATTAAGGCTTTTTTTCTTCTTTCTTTCTATAGAATTTCTCATTGAGAATGGTTTATGCAATGTAGTCATTGCTTAGGGTTACGTTTTACAGTGCTGACTGTAGCTTATTGGTATTGCTGTACTGCAACAAAGCAAGCAGGTAAACTTACAAGGTGTATGTATATATGTATATGTATGTATATATATATATATTCACACGAAGAATATCACAGAGGAACACATGAGCAGATGGAGAAAAATCGTATCTTCGTATGATCTGCGTTATGGGATTTATGCCTACCGATGGTTTCTCTGATACGGAACCGATGCTGCATCGCTGGACCATAGGATCCATAGAATCTCGCGTAGCACTTTGTAAAATATTTTCTTTTTTTAAGTATTAATTTCCGTCTTGGACGCTTTTGCCAAGTACTTGGAAACTGTTGTCATTCTTTGGGTCTGACAGTCGGCGAATTATTTTTGGCCCAAGTGGATTTGACGTGGCTGTTCGAGGTTTGCATTTTTATGGACCGAGTGTGCATTGGAAATTCGGAACGTAGCCGAAAGATTGACAGTGACTGGTGGATGGAGTGACGGCGATCACAAATAAACTTAACGAGTGTCAACCACCTCGACTGTCAGCTACCGATTAATCTTCTGGTATCGTCCGGAGAGACATCGTCCAAGTAGAAATGGAGAACACTTCCCCTTATCTTATTTCTTTGGCGTTAATATTTAATATATATATATATATAGAGAGAGAGAGAGGGAGAGGGAGAGACATTATAAATGTTAGATAAAGAGCTACGCGCGACTCGTAACAGGAAGTAATGGTATAATAAGGATCGTTCTGCGCATGCGCAAGTAATAAAGATGAATGAATGACATCCATAAGCTATATATATATCTACGTAATGCAGTTAATAAGGCCATTCATAAGCTGTATTTCTAGGTATATCATACCTCGTGCTGCGCATAGATATTTTTCTGCGATTCTTACGTAATAAAAATGAATTTGCCGCTTTACGCGTCGTCCGTAGTATTTGAACGTTTATTAAGGATTAACGTAAATTCGAACGTCTCTCCCGATCCAAGTGGTTTCGGGTGGGACTTTCCTATACCGAAGCGCAGTCCCGGCGCAATGGGAACCGATAATAAAATTCTTGAACCACCATGAGGTCCATATAGGCAAGCCTTGCTTAGACGAAGGCCGTAAATCCTAATGGCGTAGACGTTGGGCCGATGGGTAATATGGGCGAAGTTCGGCCTAGACGCGACACGTTGATTCTATCGAGGCGAGAGGAAGCGCGGACAACGCTAATTAAAATTATTGTTCCCGGCACATTTGACACTGACAAATATCGCGAGGTGTCGGTACATCTCGGTAGTGCGTAGAATTTTTTTCACCTTCGACCGTTAATCAAAGATAACCGTCGTTATTAATATTTCTGATTGCCAGGCATCTATCAATATTAGTCACGTGTTGTCTTTCGGTACGGGTCAAACGAAGTTGCCCAACCATTGGCCAGTTGTGAAATTCGAGATAATATGTGGTATCGTGTGCGTCGGGCCTGCGAAGATCTTGCTGTTTGCTCTAGGACGCAGTGTCGCTCGGTAAACATTCTTTCGAGTCATTCGTAGAGGCGTTTTAGGTGAAAGAAGAGAGAGAGAAAAAAATTAAAAAAAAAACAGCGCCGAAACTCAGCGGCAATAGAACGAAGTTGCAACCCAGTGAACTGTACATAGGTGCGCCTATGGGTAATGGGCAGAGTACACAGAAAGCGATATGCATTCTGCTTCTGTGCCATCCGGGTACTCAAGTGCGATTGGTGTTCGACGTTGAATAATTGATAAGAAATATTTTCTTTTTTTTTTTTTCTCAACGAATTCGTAATTTATTGATTTTGTCGTTTACTCCTTGGGTTTCTCTTTGCGGGCCCGTCGACGCTGTGTTATCTTGTCTGCTTGCACGGTTCGCCCGTTCGACCTGTAAGTCGATAACTCTTAATACCATTTTCTAATGCAAGTTCATCGGTCGTAATGATTTTGCACTTACGGTTATACCAATGCAGGATATATATATATATATATATATATATATACACGTGCCATATACGTTGATAAAAGTCTTAAGGTCAACCAGGCGACCTTTAACAACCTTAATGAGATTTGGACAAGGAATTCGTTTAAAATGAAACGACGAAGGACCTTGCCTGAGGGACCCCAAGCGTGGCAACCAATGATTACAGTACGAGACCATTATATAAATCTATAATTATCCTTCCATAATGACCACTCGAGCGTCACGCTACGCTCGACAGGGCCAATCGGATGGTACCGAGTCTCAAAGTGTCGATTGGCGTCCTGCGTCACTGTGACTTTCGAGCAGATCGACGATAACAGAGTGATAACAATGGCTATAGTATGGAGGAGGTACAGCAGCGCCTCTATCGGAGCCAGTGCCAAGTAGGGAAGGAACATGGCCGATTCTGAATCCATATGACGCAATAATCGTTCCGTTTGCGAAGGGTGGCGAGAGAGAGAGAGAGAGAGACCTTTCGCAATGCACTGTACAGGCTTGCTCAGTGAAAACGATATCGACCGAAGTTGGTAGCGTCATTGAAATGAAATGGATCGGCGCTGACTTCGGGTGGTGCCGTTTGGCCTGAATAACCCTGTACACGAGATGCGCTGTATTCTCGGTGCCCGTGAAAGGGGAGCGCGGCGGCATACCGACGAAATTAAAACCTCAGGGAATAGGGGAGAGTCGAGCACGATCGGCCGCCGCGTAATTACTGCGTCGAGGTATCATTGCCAGGGACACAGGTTGGTGATTCGGTCGGTAATGTTCGGTAAATCCTTCTTATTTACGTGACCGTATTGGCAGGCTCGTGCTTAGGTATTCCATATATATATATATATGTCCACTATGTATATATGTATATACTCATAGTACCACACGCTATACATACCTTATGATTGTTACGGACACGTTCCGACTCTTGGTATGGAATCGTAAGAATCGATGTCGTCCGGGAGGAGTATGTCGATTTTACGATCTCTCCTTCTCTCTTTCTCGGTTCCCGTGGTCCGGATAGGCATAAGAAAATTGGATGGAATGAAAAATTCGAAATCGGTAATGGCGTCCGGCTCGTGCGAGTCCGACGCGTTGTGTCGGCGATACTTTCTGTCTCAGTCAATAACCTTTGACGTTAATTCGAAAGAGAGTGAAAAAAAAGGCATTTTTTTTTTTCAATTTGCACGTTCACGGAGAAAGTCAATGCACCTGACACCTGTTGACATTGACTCGCAGAGGAGTATGGGCTTTCTTTTTTTTTTTTTTTTTCTTATTCTACTGCGTATGCAAACTCATACGGAGATTCGTCGAATTTACGACGGAATCACATACGGTAAGGATAGACGAGAACGTGGAGAGTCTACGACCGGATTGAAAGGCTTCCAATTCATTTTACGTAATACCTACTTACGCCTACTCGACAAACTCCACGAACTCGACCCGCATCGCCAGATGCTCCGTACCGACGCCTCGTACAGATTCCTCACTCGTATGCTTGTACGTATTGTACATACATATATGTACATATGTGTACCATAGTCATGCATACAGAATACGTGAGGTTGTGTAGGTATCAAATTCCAGTGGAATCGATCCGGATGAGAATTTAGCAGGGAACTTTAAACCCATCCAGAAAATTATCTGTGTTCGAATCCTGACCCCCACCTATGACGATCCTATATAATGTAGATGGACCGAGATAGTTAGATAAGGTTATCTAGATAATTATCTATGGATATACGTGAATAGAGTTTTTGGGTTGGTAGGTTGTCAGGCAGGTCTAAATATACAGTATTGGGATTAACAGTGACGTGTAGGTTAGGTTAGCATGGGTAGTTAAAACTTTAGAGATCCAAGTTCAGGCATCGACACATGGGTCCATGGGACGAGTAGGTGAATATATGTACGACGCGTGTCGACTGAATAAATTCCATGGAACGTAGGAACACACGAACGCCGGAACGGACGGACACACCGAGGGAATGAACGGACAAGGTGCGCTGGTCACTGGGGCGTTGACCTGATGCTGGGCTGGACCAAAGGAGCCAGTGCGAGCGAGACGGAATTACGGAGTAGGGAGTGAGCAAGGGAGGACCCGCGATGCCGAAGAAGGAGGATAGCGCGTATGGACGGTACCGTAGGTCGAGGAAGAGGGAGAGATAGTAGAGAAGGAAAAAGAGATGCAAGAAACTTAATAATTTCACTGACGACGACGACGATGACGACGATGGACCGAATAATTGGATCTTTGTGATTTTGCTCAAAATTTTATGAAAATTCGTTCCCTCCTTCTTCACTTTGTAAATTGGGTCTAACCTCTCCTGTACCTGGAGCCATATTCGTCTACTGGCTGCTGCCACGGTCGACGAACTAACGTGCGTCCGGGCAATTTTGACTTGGGGAATCTTTGAGGTATTACGTTGAAAATGAAAGTGTCCTCGTGACGGTAAAACGTCTCTTTGGCGTTTTACGCTTGAGCCCGGTGACGGTGACTCTCGTTCAGGATATCAAAACGCGTTTCGTTGTGCAAGTCCGGTGACTCGTGTGTTACTTGCTAAGTATTCACTTTCGATGGCTGCGCCAATTGGAGCGCGACGAAACCTACTGCATCCGATGTTTATTGCTCTTGATGAATTTTTCTACCCGCTCGCCGGTATCCGCGTATCGGTATTTAATACGTGACAGTGCACCGTCCTTCGTGGATCGTGATCTTTTCTCTTAGAAAGAATTGCATCGGTATCGCCATAAAGTCCATGTCAAATCGATACTCGTGCGACGTTATCGTACCGGCATGGAAGAACGGCGAGACGGGATCCTTTGGTGGTTTAAATTAACCTCGATACGGATTATTAACAAGAGACTACACGTAAACGTCCTTGCGATTCTTGCTGAACTATTGTCGTTATTCGTTTCCATTGTCGCGATAGTATCGATCGAATTTTTGTGTACCTGTGAAAATAAAAGTGTCCTGTAATTCGATTAGCCACGGTCTTGAGGATAAAAAATATTAAATGATTAAATTCGACTTGTGCCCAGGTTGGCGTTTTGCACGAAGTTTCAAGGGAGACTAAAAATGATGCTATTGCTATGCCAAGTGGTGGGTCTCCATATGACGAGAGAGTTTAGTACCTGACACATACGTAGGTCGTAAGATGAATATGATATTGTGTGGTCGAAGATACCATTTGTCGACCACAAAACCGCAACTAACCTCTGCCGTGACGTCGGAAGATGCTGTGTGGCCTAATGGTCCAGTGCCAGTGGTTGCGTAATTTATTTTCATCTTAGGAAACTCGACGGGCAGACGACCCGGTGCTCGGGTTAATAATTTGAGCGGGACTTTTCACTTGCACTATGGTGATATAGGATAGCAGCGAAGGAACTTTTAAATGCATACTGTTACTCGTTATCGCCCAATCGCTTTGACTTACCAGCTAATTACTGAACTGGTTGTGCTGTACGTGGATGAAGATTTCTAATTTACCATCACTCAGTCTAACCTGTCCGAGTAATGAGTACTTGAGTATAATTGCATTGAGCATACAGCACGTTTCTTGATCTCTAATGAAGTATGAGTAATGGGTGCGATGCGTCTATCCTGCCATTGGGATTCAAGTGCAGTGAGTTTGTATATGATTTTCAAATTGATTGCTGACCTATTTCTTTTTTCACTTTGTATTGTTAAAAATGCAGTATACACTGGGGCTGGTACAAGGTGAATGGTGGTATAGGCTGTTTGAGGTTATGTGACAAAAGATTGAGAAAAAAGATAACGATCGGGCAATTCGCATCGCTGCCCAATCAGACATTGGCGAGTGTCATTAAAATTATAAGAAATCTTGCCGGGCCACGCCTATGTAAGATTGTCATTGATTGCATGATCAATTAATCTAATGAAAATTGATAGAGCAGTTTACGTGATCGTGATCGTTCTAGCTTGTAATGTTTTTACGTAAAATGTTTTGTATTATTTTTCATTTTTTTTTTTTTTACCTGTAACGTTTGTATAATCGTATAGCGTGTAGTTGGATAAATTCTTTATTGAAGCTTCGAATTGGGAGAAAAATCGATGTATTTGAAAGATTTGAAAATATTTAGCAGTATATTTTAAGCTCACTTGAAGGTTCGTCCATATCGCTTAGGTTAGATGGCCTGGGACATCAAGGATATTGTGCGAGGGTTCCATATGTGGGCATGTGTGGTGGATGGGACGACGGCGTCAGGTTCGGCGTCGTCCTCCCTATCTGCATCCGGCAGAGACGCTTCAGAATAGACGTGAAAATATGCTCAAAGATTTCTCCCGGGAACGTCAAAGCCGTTTGCCATCCTGTAAAGGATATTATCGAGGGGCCGTTAATCTGAAAAAAAACCTCTAACCACCCCGCCATATCCGTACTTTGTTAGATAACCTACTCCGTTTTTTCTCTCTCTCTCTCTCTCTCTCTCTCTCTCTCTCTACTTCTCTTTTTCAGTACCCTCGTTGAAAGCTGAAAGCAGACTCGCCGCTTATTTTCACATTCTTTCAATACGCTTCTCTTGGCTTCATTTTGATCCTGGACGAGAATTCACAGTGGTTTAACCTAACCTGCAGTCCCTGTAAAAAAGACGAGAAATACGAGCCAGCGATTCGACAAGTGTATTGGGAGAAGAGATAAATAAAAAGGAAACAATCTCCCCTTTGGTATGCGACAGAAGAAGCAATTGATGGTGAAAGTTTGAAGGTTCACTATAGATATTGACAGCTTTGACAGGTAGCCGTTCGTTCACTACTGGTTAAGGGTCTTAATGGTTGTTTGCCTAAAATTAAGTCAATACTTGAAATATAAATTGTCAAATTTCCTAGAAAAAAATGGAAAAAGTCTATTAAAAATGTGAATTTAATACCGGCTAATCATAATTATTCTGATAAGTAAATCATATCAGCTTAATGAACGCCCAAGTCTTCACCGTCATATTCACAAAAGAACACGCGAAAGAGATAGACAGCCGCCGCATGCGTTTCGCTTAACAGTAATTTCTCAATAAGTATATAAGTAAACGCCTCGGATATCGAGCTGTCTGGAAATATATTCCAATGCATAGTTAGACTGTAAACAAATTTTTTTTTGACCCACCAGACGCAGCTGATTAAGTAATTTCGATTAGGCATTAAAAAAATGTAGGACTTTCTGGCATAATTCCACCATTGTATGTACCACCATTCATAAAATTCCGTCAGGTCCTAACGGCGGAATTGTCTAGCTCGGTGCTCGCTATTAAAAAAGTCTAGTGACACTAGTCGACAATAGATCGCTCTGCCGGGACTTATAAGTTAGTTCTTGGTTCGACCGCTTGTTTTTCCGGGGCGCTGCATTCTTTCCTAACGAGAGAGCCGGTCGCCTACGTCTCTTGCGTCTGAACGTATTTGGGTTAACGTATGGAGGAATGTTTCTGCTCTGACAGCTAATTCCGTACGAGACGTATGTACCTACCTATTCTTAAAGCTCGTACAAAGAGTACCAACCGTACAAAACTGTACTGTGTATATATATCTGCCATATAAAATGTCCACGGCAGTCTATCCGTACACACTAACCTCACTTTACGTGTACTGACAATCAGTACGCAAATTCAACTGGACTCTGCGTACATATCCTACGACCGTCTATATTCGCAACTCGCATTTGCCTCGGTAAGATTTATTCACTTGTACCAACCGTGCGGAATAATTTGTAAAACCTTATAGCGACGCGTGGCAAGGTGCACCGGAGATTTCTAGATAGGATCGAAGCCTCACGCGAGCCAACTTCCTTTTCCTATGGCGTATGTATACACAGTGTGTATTCAGGTACGTGGCTGTATTCTTATTGTGGATTATTATAGTGGTAAGCCTGTCCTATATTGTATCTCATATTATAGGTATAATATATAACGTCGATCCAACTGACCTCCTCTTCTCCCTCGCTCTTCTGAAGTCTCGATTCAGGAAGTCACTGTCGATACCGGGCAGCACGACGTCTCGATCTATCACGCCCAACAGCTTTCAATCGGTTTTCGACTTGACAAGTTTTTGCCCTGTTGACCCGCGCCACCATTAATTCCAATACCCAACCGATCGGATGATAACCTGGCTCCCGTAAGACATCCGTAACAACACCGGATCCATATTAGGACCTGGATACAGTTAAGCCGGTGCGTGTAACGTTTGCTCAGTACGAGAGCGAACAAGCGACTTCCTATAGTCATTCAAGCTGTATATATATATATATATATATACATATAATCATCCTTTTAATGATACACCTTGGATAGTCTAATAGGAACGAACCTATTAAGGAACCCCATTATGGGACATTTATTTTTTATACTAGTCCAAGGTATCATTCCTGGTTCTCGAAACTACATAGAGTTCTTATGGGTGGTACTGAAATGATACGTAGTTGGCTGCAATGAACGTGAACTTTTTTTTTTTTTCATATAATTTCAAAAATTTATTTTAAACTGATAAACCACTCGGAATCATGCAGGAGTTTATAGCGTGCGTAAAGTCACTTAAGTTGGCAGCAATGCACATCCTCGTCAAGGTTCTTCATTGATTCCTTTGCCAAGCACACGCCATCTTTGCTACAACTCCGCATTCCTTGTTTATTTTTCTTATTTCTCTTTTCTCTCCAACGTGGCACATGTCTCGAAGAGTATCAACCGCGTTGCTGATTCGTGGCGGTTAAGAGATTGATTTTCAATGGGGATTCAACGTTGCAATACGACTTGGATTGATCGTGTTAAAATTGTTGCTATGTTTTTTGTTCTCGGTGAGAGTTATTAAAAAAACTATATTTTTTAGGAATATTTGGAATGCTTGAAATCGACATGCTACATGCTTGACGGGACATTAATATCGATTTTAATAACGCGATCTAGTTTGGTACGCGATACTAGGTACTGAAAGATTCGTAGAAAGGATCTACGAGAGCAACGAAGATTGACCAGCAATTTTCGAGGTTTCCCAATTCATCGCTGCCTGGTCCAAGTGAAGATAGAACTTCCGGCAACCGACCATAGACAATGTACTTCCGAGAAGCATCCATTTGGTACCCATTACAATTCTGTATACTCGAAGACAGAAGTACATAGAAAAAGTGGATTCACACCTTGCTGCTTGATTCTGAGCTCCATATAAACGACACGTGCTATCCGTACAAGAACAGTAAGACAGAGCTACCAATCATACAACTGTATCACAGTATGAAATAGAGACACGGTATAAAGAGTGAGTTTGGTAAAAAAAAAATACCATGAATTAGAATAAAAGATAGTAAACACCGTCGATGCCAGAGCGAATGGTAAGAATAAATGAGACGAGGGTGCTGCCTGCACCCAAGAGTAACATAAGAGAAGGTTAACCCAAGTGGGCGAATCAGTATAGATACTCGTGTATTCAATGGTATCCCGAGTACCATAAGCATAGCGAAGCTCGATAAAGAAGGTAGACGGTTACGGAGGTAAGAGAACCAGCTGAGAAGACAAGGAGAGACTGACGCTGTGAAGATGTAAAGGAGCAACAGGTATAGATTGTACGTATGTACAGTCGTATGAGGATGCTGGGGATATTGGGAAGCAGTGGGAGGGGTATCCAGGAAAAGAGAGGAGACGGTATTAACATGAGACACGGGTGATGGTAGTGGTGGTGGCGGCGGCGGCGGCGTCGTCGAAGATGGCGATGGTAGTGGTACCCAGGGTCCAAGGTAGAGGTAGCAGAGGTAGTAGAGGTAGACCTGAAAGATGCTGGAGGTGGTTGGAAAGGTGGTGGTGGTCAGCAGACAGCGTAGCAGTCACAGCACTTGCTCGACGCAGGGAGTTTTGCCCCTTCCTGCCGCGGGCGGCGCCATACGGCTCCTTTCCTCTTTTCGCCTCTAGGCCATTCTCGAGGGGCGCGCGCGTCAAGGCGGTATCTATCTTGACTGTCTGAATATAACGCGAGCCAATACGCGTGCGCGTGAACGGACTTTTCCCGGGACTTTTCCGAAACGTTAACACGTGACCGGGCGACCACGTGATCGGGACAGGTGCTGATAGAGAAGCTGATAAGAGTTTTATGAAAAGTTCTAAAAGTGACGAGGATCAACGAAACTCGTGTAGGACTAGTTTTTACAAGTAACGCGGTTGACGATCGCGACACGAAAACTTGGACGGTCGTTACGGAGTAACCGAGGTGGCCAATTTTACCCAGGAAGTGCTGAAACGGCTTTACGGTGTGAAGATACTTGAGGATACTGAACTGGTGAACTGAACTTGCAATATCGACTGGCATTTCTGTACTGTCGCATACGACGACGTCCGGTCGTAGGATGTCGTCGTTGACGTCTGACAGCCGGAACACGGCGGAACGAGGACGTGGTCGTAGCCGAGGTGGTAGTCCTGACCAGGAATCGTCCTAGATACGTTACCGGCTCTGGGTGCTGGTACTTGATGATCAGAGAAGACTGCGATAAATGCCACGTTCGTCTCTGCGTGAAGTCCGACAGGATTTAGTAACGTTTATTTCGCAACGATTCAGGTAAATTTATCGCACGAAGGTGGACTGACCTTTTGCTTCAAGGTCTTGCAATTAATAACGTTTCAATTATTAATTGCGCGACCTTTGACACGTGTTTACCTGGAACTCTGGACGTCAAGATCTTTTAAGAGAGCGACCTGGTCCTCTCGTCGTGTTATCCAAAGTGAAGTCCGTGTAGTATCGCGCGAGGAGAACGTACGCGTCGTCGCGACTTCGAGAGCACAGTAACGAGAAGGATCCAAAATTTTATACTGGTCCATAACTAGGTACGATAACGGACGTCGATACAGCATCGATTCTGACCGGTGAAATCAGCTTGGATCGACATTGAGAACGGTAGCCAGCTAACCCACCGACGGACCACGTGACTTCTGGACCGACCAGTGAGACAGGTTTGCGTCTCGTCGCCCTGCCTCGCCCCCGCTTCGGTTCTCTTCGGCTCTCCTCGTCTGGTCCCGTCTCAACTCGTTCGGATCTGTCTCCCTACTTCTGATCTCACTACACACTTCTCCTTGCCGCAATTCACCTTAGCCACTTTTGCCTTACCTTACCTTACCTTACCGTACCTTGCTTCGGACACGCTCCACGAGTCGTTGGCACCGCTGATCGTTCACCTCCCATGAGAAGCGCCATGAACAGCCCAAGACGCCTACGTAGACCGTCAGGAGTCCCTGATGAAGGAAGTGCGTCTCGTTGTCAACATGCCTGGTGATTTCAATGCTAGAGAAAGACATGCGCCTTGAGCACCAAACTGATCCCGAGAGACAAACTGCAGTCTAGGTGAATCCAAGCTAATCGATAATCAGGCTAAACAGTCTCCCACGTCTCGAGGACGTATCTCGAGGTCGTTAAGCGTCATCGAGGCGCAATGTCGGTGCTCGAGGGCGCCGAGACGGACAGGACCACGATGTCGCCGCTGGACGAGGTCGCGTCCCCGACTAGCGTAGAATCCGAACTCATGGTCACCGATATGTTGGAGGAGCACGAGTCCCGGTTAAATGACCCAAGGGACGGAAAGAGAAAGAGGAACACGGACGGGGATGAGCTCAGTCCCAGGAAGTTGCCGTCTCTTTCGAGTAACAATAACGACGTAGGATTCGTATTGGATGATAATGCTGATGACGGTATGCATGAGGATGCTGATGATGTAAGTTTTTTTTTTTTTTCTCTTTATCTTATTACCCAACCGGTCACATATTCTAGGGATATACAATGTAATCCCTGATACCTTCTAACTCTATTTCTAGGCACTACCAAGTCCTTATCAGGGATACGCTTTAAGGGTTTTCTCAGCTTGCTCACTGTCACACCTTTTCCTTTTTCTCTCTCGCTAGCGGCTCCTTCGACTATGATGATCGGAGGAGACACTTTTTGCCTCGGGCCATCCTTCGTCTCATGGACCATGTTCCGGTATCTTCTTCACGTTCGTCTCGCGACCAAGAGGGTTTCCCAGTCACCCTCAGGGTGTCACGAGCTTTGACTCACGGTTACACCTGGAGGCACTTTGTGTTTGCCCACGCGTGCATCACCGCTGCCTATACCTGCCTCTATACTTGTCTACCTGACCGCCTGGCTATCTACTATATGCTTCTTCCATACAGTAACGGGGTACCGGTCGTGGTTCTATAGCAGTTAGTTATTGACGGTGAAAGAGTAAGAGTAAGAGAGAAGGTGGTACGCTGACAATGAGAGTAGACAGCGATGATAGTGAACGTAGAGGAAAGACTTTTTCTCATGCGGATTCATTCAGAATTCTTTGTAACGCAGAGCCGCGTTATCGTTGTGGTAATTTGACGTGAAAAAAAAAAAAAAAATACCATACAATTCGTTCGATATAGATAACTTTAATATTGGGATACTCGAAGATATTTTAATTAAATATTTTTTTGGGGAAAAAATTTTTTCAAACTTTATTCTTAAACTTTGTATGTCTCTGTGGATCCACGTGGATAATACGACGTATAACTGTGAATCGTTTGATCCTACTTTATTACTGTAATACTCGTACGGAATCAGGTGTCCTTAAAACGCGCAGACTTCTTATACACGTGAACATTCCAAGTGCAACATCAGCAATCGGCATTCTTACAGGATGATTCTTGGATCTATCGCAACGGCGATTCCTGGAATTGATCTTTCTGTATAATAATCCAATAAAATTCGCACTGACCTCAGTGATCGATATGAATTTATCGTCGCTCGTTAACGCATCGAGGATTGCAACATCAAATTGATTTAACACAGTCGAATTTTTTCGTTCTACGTTTTTCTCTCAGCGCGTTGCATCTTTACAAAATTGCACCCTTTTTTTTCCCCCATAATATTTTTCACGCCTGTTTCAATCTCCCCACCTACTATTTAGTATCTATTGATAAATCTCTTATCGGCAATCAGACCCTGTCAATCCTGACTTGATAAGGTCATCGATATCGATTGTCAAAGTTG
>JARQSV010000254.1:206685-235939 GCA_030142285.1 Calameuta idolon | reverse complement strand
AAAAATTTGATTGACAGCTACACGTGAGCACGTAAATGCATCCAACTTCGTTTACGCATCAGCAAATATTTTTTTTTTCCTAAACTGCAATGTGCAAGTACCACCGATTGCAAATATTTTTTTTCTAAACTGCAATATGCAAGCACCACCGATTGCATCCTGCTTGTAATTAATCCACCAGGTATACCTAATGAAACATATTTCTTGCCTATAGAGGAAGGATCGGCAAATCTTAATGCATCCACGCACGAGATCCCATATACGTTCTTACATGATTTTAATATCTTTTTATCAGTCTCCAAGTATTTTTATCCCACAGAAAATTTTATTAGATAAGAACTCAGCGTTGCTATCGGTAGCTGTTTACGCATGATCTGAGCCAATATATCAAAGCAAGACAACCATATGAATATAATTTAACCCACGAGCCTCCTCTCTTCGCCTTATTAAAATAACACATACGAATCTGTTAAATTATTTCAATTCCAATTAAGCCACCGTTTATCATTATATCGTTCAGATCCTCGTATGAATTAATAATAATTATCTGGATTAAATCAGGTTCACTTACGTACACGTATCTCTGGTCCAAAGTGCATAAACGTTCATACACACTATATATATATATATATATATATATCCACATGTGATTAGACACGTAACTGCAACCGGTATCTTTACCTAGTGGCGACTTAAGGGGGATTCAATAAACGGATAGACAGGCATATACTTTTATTAATATAGTATACGCTTTTGCCATGCTATAATATATTATTATATCTATCAAATATATATACATATATACCTACACGTTTTCCCCAGTGCAGACTCCTACGGGGCCACTCCAGTCGCCATTTAAACATGTGCGACCTGCTTATTGCCGGAGGTGCGATACAATCGGCTGACTTACATTGATTTTATTACGCGGACATTCGCTTATTTACTTATACACCAAGTACACCTACGATGCGTTTTAAACGCAGCGATAGTTTATGCCTAGTGCACTTGGCAAATTTACACGTAAACTTTTATCCATACTTCTTTGGCTCACTGCAGTCTTACAATTCCTTGCGGTGCATCTCGGCAGGACTGCAGGCTGCATTATGGGTGTTGAATTTTTCTGTATTATTTGCGAAGGGGGGAGGGGGGGGGGAGGGTCGGGGCTCGACAAAAAATAAAGGTATGCAAGTCAAATAGGGAGAAAAAGGTAAGGATGAATTTTTTTTTTTTTTGAACCACGCGCAAAGACGCCTGGCGTCTAACGGGACACAGCTTTCAGTTTAGTCGAGGGCGTCGTTTGTACAGGCTTTTCTTCTATCACTCGCAATAACTTCTGCCGGCAATTGCAGCTGGGAATATTTGCTAAACATTACTTCGAACGGCGATGGTATATAGGTATATATCCCTCTGTAAGCACTGAGCTGTATGCTAATAAACGTAATAATGCCGTAAAGGCTTTTACAGCCTTTGCGCGTTTCTTGCAACTTCAGTGACGGGATATTATAAGTGCGGAGGCTATTTTATTATTTCGAATTTTACTTTGGCTTCGTTGCAACTCCATTAGATAAATATATATATATATATATATATATATATACATATGTATATATGTATATATCCTACGGATCACTACCAGTCAATTGCCAAGTAGCGGACTTAGAGCCGAAAAAAAAAAAATATTGTCGCTGGGACTAATGCTTGTCGAGGCTGTATGAAAATCGAATAAAGCCAAGTAGTACCGCGGCATAGGTAGCGGCTCAAATGCGTACGTCGTTTGCGGTAACGTTAACGAGAAACATGAGATGAAGAAAAAGAAGAAAAAGAAGAAAAAAAGAGAATCAAAAAGAATAAGAGGAAGAGCCACCGAGGCTTAATAGCTCTGGCTCAATTTACATGGTAATTACAAAGTTTCCCGGTCCTAAATTACACCTTTTAACCCAGCCGTCAAAAAGTGGACACGGACCTGACGACGGTTCTGGACAATAAAAGTATAATGAATGCCGGGGAATAAAAGAGGTCCGGGACTTGACTTTCGATACGCGGACCCGATGTAGGGTGGTGTGTTCTTTTTTTTTTCTTTTTTTTGGGGGGGGAGGGGGGCCCGATTTTTTTTTATGAGTTATCAACTGTTGACGATTCGGGACATTAATGTCCTTATTTCATTTTCGGCCGGAGACAGGGTCATCTCGATGCACGTTTCTCTGGTTAACTACCAATAAAACGGTGCATCCTCCTTTTATGCATTTATCGGTTTTCGACTAATTAACGACACTGATATTTATTCTGAATTATGGGTTGGCTTTTGGTCGTGGTTATGGATGCAATGTAATTAACGTCTCTTCGGTTAATTATTTAATTACAATACACGAGTCGCGCTCAGTCTGGCATGCACGAATGTCACAGAGGTACGCGCGAGCGTGCGTTGATATGAAATTATGATGGGTTAAATAATTGAAAAAAAATTATTTTTCATTATCGCGTGCCTCGATAAAGTCTTACATAAGTCCGTAACGATCGTTAAATTTGTGACAATTAGTCTCGAGTATTAATAATTTGTACAAATGTTATATATATGTGTACGTACACGTAAGCGGTCTCGAGTATCGAAAAATTCCAAGAGCAACTTTTCGGGAATAATATTTGTCAATAGAAATATGTGAAAATGCATTTTCACATTTTCCATGAAATAACGATAGCCTCCAATTAAGACGGTAGCCTTAATGACACGGACAGATCAAAACTAGAGATAACGGAATCGTGGGTAGTTTCACCAGGATGGCTTGGCTCATTCTTCGTACAAACTTTCTAGCAGTGATAATACGTAGATTTCACTTACTTAGTAACATATTATTGGCCATTATCTTTATGGCATTGGGAATTTCTCATTTCCATTCAAGTAACGTTTAACAGCCGGCGATGATCGTTCACGTTTTCTTACCCCGCTGGCCGATCGGGTCGTTTAAATTGCGAAAGTGCAGCAGCGAATCATCCGCTTACGTGTAAGAAGAAATTGATAAAAATGTCGAAAAAAAAAAGAAAAAAAATTTCATCGAATCCCAATCAATCGATACAGCCATACGGGGACCCCCCCGGATGCGCTATAAAAAAAATGTTGTCCGGAAGTGATCGAAGAAAATAATTTTTTTTCTTTTTCGTTCAATCCCAAGATGCATTCTTGCAGTTAAATTTATGCGTTCGTGTGAGCCTTGAAGGCACCTGCACATGTCGACCTATACCCGTCGGCTGTTATGTATATTTCGTTACATGTATTTATGCATGAGCCTGTAGCCACAGTGTACATAGAGAGCGTTTCGATATTGCCGACGGTATGTGTGATAGGGCGTGGACCCTGTTACCGATTCAGATAGTCAGTAGGCACATAGTAGTGAGGTTAGGTTGGGTTACGTCTCGCCAGTACGTATTCGATAGGAAAATCGATTGATCGATACGTTTTGTTATGGTGGATTCGAGAAATGTTATTATTTGTTGCAGCCAATTGACTGCAGGTGCATATAAATGCATCTGAATGAATATAACCTATTCGACGTACTACCAAACCCGTAGGACTGATATCGATCAAGTCTATACTACGTTCAGGCTTATCCTTACCCCTGTCTTATTGTGCATTTGGTGAATAAATGAATATATATATATGCATGTATGTATATGCCTATAGTAATAGAGCTTTTGCTTCGATCTATCGATACTTTCTAAATCGTGCGATTTACACTGAAGTTTTCTCGTCCGCCGTAACGATTGCCGATCCTCATTCCGTGGCGTCCGTAACGCGCCTATTGGCATTGCCCGTATCTTTCGGCAGGATAACAATTCTAATGGTATACCATCGTTATCTGCGTATCAGATATCGTCGCTTTCGATATCAGACTGATAAGAAGAAAATGGTTGGTTACTATTTAAATTTTACAATAGTACCTCGTTCGCATTGAATATCTTCAAAATTTATAAATCGGCTGTACAATGCACCGAGTATAGCGCAATATCGATCGTGTAACCAGGATGCGCGAAAAATTGTAGTAAAAATTTCTACGAAAATCCCTAGAATTTCTAACACGTTCTATGCGTGCGGGCTAAAACGTATCGGTAAGTGTCACACGTACAACGTGCCGACAAGTCTAAATTCCCTAGGTTATGTTATCTTTCGATAATCATAAAATCTCTGTCTATGCGTGCACTATGTATATCTAACTAGATAATGCACGGGCGTGTACTGAAATACACGCATGTTGTACACGGGTACCAACCTATCTATCTCCCAGGCACGGTGACACGGCCAGTTAATATTTATCGCGTGTCTCGGCGAATATCTCGCTATAAAGAATGCAGAAATCGTGATAACGCATTTCTACATGCTCGCTGACCATACGATCCTACATAACGCACTGTTATGCACTACCCGATATAAAGCATATAACCCCACCGAAGTAAAATCCCTAGTGCGCAGAAATATCCCTATGAAGAAAAAAAAAGAAGAAAAAAAATGTAAAAAGTAAAACTTAACGTATGGTTGGACAGCTTGCACCGCCCATGCAACGTCCCGCAGTGCACAAATCATATCGCAACATGCAACGTTGTACGCACGAGACAGACACTGGCCGTCGATGCAACCGAGATGCAGTTACGACTTATTGTTACGGTAAATTCACAGGGATTTCGATGATGCTGATAACAATTAATGATTTTACCAAGAACCTCACGTCAGGTTCGAGCATAATCGTGGGACATAAATTAAATGGAGATATGACGTTTCTTCGTCGTTGGTTCAATAATAATAATAATAACTTCAGTATCTATGCCCACATTGTTATTATTATTCAGCATAGTCACAGATAAAAAAACAAATGAGGATGATTGTTCGATTGAAATGTCAAGGCGGATGATCGACTCCGTGATTACATTCTGTGTAGAAATTTTTTAATTTTTTTTTTTTTTTCTATATTAAATTATTTTTGTCAGCATCCACGCGGTCCATGTCACCGAGATCGAAGTACGACGTGAATCCGGGCATCTCTCTCGGTACCGGAGTCGCTGGAATATTTTTTCTAGGCTCCGACTTTACAGTCCCCGTCCTTGCCTCGTGTACAACGCATCGGTGTTCTTTGGCATCGGTGTTACATTATAAATGAAGTACCGAGAGACTTATAAGCCTCTATCAATCTGGACCCCCTGGCCGTCGGCTTTATTAAGGTAAACTGTTATTATGAAAGCGCCATTGTCTTTCGCTCCTGAGGGTCCGTCAGGCCCCCCGAAGTTCTTATTATGCTTGAACCTACACACACGTATGTATATCGGACTCCGTACCTATTGCGGGATCCACCTTTCTTTTTCATTGGCAACGATGATCATTTTCATCTTGCCTTTCGTGCCCGTTACCCTTGTCGCCAGTCTTATCTTTGTGAAATTACTAAAGAATTGTTATATCTCCCTGAAAAAAATTAACGTAGCATGGAATATAAGTTAATTTAAAAAAGACATTTATATATAATAAATTAGACACGTGCTAATCGCTAATCGATTAATTGGACGAAATTAAGTTTTTCTTTTATTACAATACTGGGAGCAGGAAAGGGGGATCGTATATATATATATATATATATATATATAAATGAATGATTCCATATAAGGGATATTTCGTACAGAGTGCGTATATTTAATGACGTGTGTCGTGACGTCATCGATTCTCACGATGATTTTTGTGTCTTTTTTTCTTTTGGATTACGTCAGTGCTATATATAGAGCGCTACGAAAATACTACGATTCGGGAGTATAGAGAGATTTTCGAGAGACGCTCGGAGCAGTTTTAATTTATCGAACTCGCCGTTATTAACGTGTCCCTCGTAATCGTTCATGTGTGCGCGTGTGAGGAGAACACACGTGTAATATCCTTCGAGGAGGAAGAGAGATGGAGTGAAACCTTTTTTTTGTTTCAATACACCGACAGACCAGTTCTCGGTAGTCAAAATTATATTAGCGATGAGCGTCGCTCTCGTAAATTTAAATAAGACGGATAAGAGATCCTGCGTATAAAATTATCTCGTTTCGCTACGGGCTTCATTATTTTATATAGTTATATCTTACAGCTGCACAGACACAGTACCTGTACAGTATAGACGTACGGTGAACACACTGGCAGCTCGATATAGTAGTACAGGCTCGGTTACGGTATCGGGTATGAATCGCGATCGGATAAAAGATTTCATTAATTGACTAACATATAAAACAAGAATCTGGCAGAGATTATCTCATTACGTATTTGCCAGTAGGTCCGTGAATTCCAATAGTCCTTTTATCACTGTTATCGAGTCTTATCGGAACGTAATAAAAAAAAAAAATTATTCGATGCAGCAACGATCACTTTGTGATCGTTTGCATAATATAATTGATATTAATTGATCGTCTTATCTATCACGAAAACGATTTATCGATCGCATTAAAATATCGTGATCATATTTTTTTTTTTAATTGCTATCAATCTTCAAGAGTGCTCTTTGATCGTGGAACCAGAAATCCAATTTCTCATTTCGATTTCGGGTCTTGATAACCTTATCGGCGTTTTCATGAAATTGGTTTTGAAAAAAAAAAAAAATGTACAACAATTGTCACGTGTCTCATACGTATATCCGTCATGTGTAACGATATGTGAATTGCGACTGTTCTTAATGTGGCAGTAAACGAGCAAGTAAGTAACTCGATGCCGCAATGGATTTTATTATTACTTAATGTTTATTACGCACATAAACGTAGACTTTCGATAGTAAATTGATATCTGTTATATACACGTATCTAGTATACATATGCATATGTACCTCGTGTCCTAATGGCTTCATGGAAATCATAGACTTCTCGATCGCAGTCGCACAATATCATCTGCAAAGCCTTTCTACGGATTCTGTGTTGCCTTGGACGTGGACCGAAAGAGAATAATTTTCTTCAAAGTCGACGTCAATTAGTTATCGTACAAATCGATAAGCCCATTCGATTCGCGTATAATAAATATCACATTTGATTTAATAGAAAGGAAAACATAACAGCCACATAAATTTACATAGCTCGAAGGCAGATTCGCCATGTGTATGAAATACATATATATATGTATATGTGCACATATGACAGACAGTAGAGAGGTGAAAGATCTCTCAGGAAGAATCGCAGCATCACATATGATTCCACATATGTACACGTGTCCGAGAGGCCTGCACGTTCTTTATGTATACATAATGCCGTATATATACGTATAGTTTAGAGCATCGAAGTTGGTCCCGTTAGCTCGTAGCTCTCGTCTCGATTCTCTCACGTGACTCCGAAGAAAATTACATATGGTTCGTCATATATGACCGAATCAAAAAATCGACCCTGAATATCACAGCTATCGGTATCGAATCGAACGTTCCTTCTTGATCGTGAATCGACGTATTCGACTATCGGGTATTGATTATCGCGAACAAAATACCGATAGTGTCTCCCTCTTTCTATACATATATTTATATACATTCGACAATAGGTATACATATTAATATTACATGCTCACACATGAGATCCGAGTGCCGTTGAGAAATTTGATGCGAGACACGCTTTTACGATATATACGTGTGTGTGCGTAATCTATATATATATATATATATATGTCTCATTCGGATTCCAATTAAGAAATATATAGAATTTCTCAAGTGCAAACTATCCAGGCCGTATACGCATTTATGTCGCGTGAATCGCGCAATTGCGATACCACCTTTATTCGATTAAGACATTCTTATCGACACCCTTGTTATTCCTGGTCAATATAAATATAATACAATATACAGTATCCGCGTTATCGGTGCTGTGATAACCTGACTGTGTATATATATATATATACACAGTGAAGTAATAACTTAAATACAATCAAGTTACGGTAATTTACGGTAAGCTACAAGAAAGTGAGGTTAGGGTGTAGTGCGTTGGTTACCGTTGGGCGGCGCTGTACCGATGGACCGGCTGGAATGCCGTTTAGCGACTTCCCTCTCCCACTCTGTTCATCCGGGCGTCTCTTACACGCGTCTTTTATTCATATATATATGTATATGTACATACCTAGTACATAAATGTATTATACACTGTGCATATAGGTATAGAGTTTATATCGTCTCTTGAAGTTACGCCTTCTCGCCACCCTTTGTGAATTGCGAATTCGCCGGTGGGTTTATGTGTGTGTGTATATATATATATGCACATGGTTTATGTACATGACTGCACTACGTAACGAGGACCCTAACAGAAAAATTATGCTGGCGAGAGTCTCGTGTTTCAAGTGTGATAACGGAATTGAAATTTTTCGTTGATTTTACTCGATTCGAAGAATTTTAATCGGCGATCACGCAGTTGAGGTGAATTTTGAATTTTGGAAGTTGAATTCGTTGAGAAATATTTTTCTCTTTACTCGTTACTCGTTTTTCGGGCTGTGGTCTTTTCTCTTTTGTCTTAGGTTATGTTCGATGCTCGTACGGTGGTCGCGATGGTCTCGCTGGATGATATCAGATCGAGTGACGATGCGGGAAAACTGTCGTTACGAATGTAAGAGGACTGGTAGGGATTTCGGTGCGCGAGGCGAACGAGGAAGCAGGTGGAACCTGTATGGCTCCGAAAAAGAGCAAAAGTGATTCTTACGACTGTATTCGAGCGTCTCGACGCAGAAACTGGTTTGAAAAGTTGGCCACACGGATCACGATCGAAGTTCAGTTTTTACCGTGGGCCTTTGCAATCCTCGCTCTCAAGATGCTTCTATTATCTTTTTCTCGAGACTTTCGCGGACGAGCTTCTTTGTTACTACTAACTGGCGGTTCAATGAGCAGCATGCTAGTAGATTGGAATAATATATATATATATATATATATGAGACTGAAATATCTCTGAGTAACAGTAGCACCCAGTGGCAGTCAGTAGGAAAGGTCAGTAGGAAAGGTCCACCCAGTTAGGCAGTGCCATCAAAAGGGCAAAGTTCAAAACCTTGTTGATCCTATCCCTGTGGTCTCAATCATATCCCGATCGATCTTGGCTGGGGAGTAGAGAGATACAAAAATTGAGATAAATTAAAATTGGAAGCTGGAGACGATCCGTGTGTGTTTCTGAGAAAAATTTATCTGGATTCGTTCTTGGTGACACCGTATTGGTCACTGATACCTTCTTTTTTTTTTTTTGTATCCTCGTTACAATTTCATACACGATCCGCCATGTATCTCGGATGCTGGGTTGTAACTGAGATTGTTGGAATTAATCGATCGATTAGCGAACTTGCAAATTCCACGGTAATCGTCGAGCGAATTAAGTCTGAATAAAACGCCACACCTCCCACTGTAGGTATATCTATAGGTGTGGGTATCTTAATGATAAAGCTAACGAGGCATTGGATTGCATAGGATCGTACGGAAGCTGGGTACTGTGCGTGACGTCACGCGAGGCCGAATTTTTTTTTTACACAGACTGTAACAGGTTTTGGAGAGATTGCGAAAAAAAAACTTTTTTTTATACATTTTCGATCCGATCCGCGGAGTGAGGGATTTTGTAAAAAAAAAAAACTTTTTTTCATACTCAAAAATTTATGTCCAATTTCTTTTGACCGTTCAACTTTCGCGCGTGGACCACTTTTTTTTTTGTTTGGATTTATTTACCGGTGAAATTTGCCGCGCATGCGCAGAAGGTGCAATCTTTACGAGCAGCACGCACATTTCGCGCAAATGCAAATTCCCGAACGCCATACGCTTTTTTTGAAGTACTATGCACTTCGCGTATGGTTGCAGATTACGGTGCGTACCAAACCATTTTCGAATGTACACGTCACGCGGTAATGCGCAAAAATGACTCGTAACCGATTATTAGAGTATTTTGTTTACGGTATGCAATGCGCGTTCCGTTATTAGCGTTTGCCTTCCGCGCCGCGAATTTACGACTGCGAGGGACAGAGGTGCCGCTTCCTGCATCGTGCTGCGCCGATCTTCGTGAGAGCGTCGAATAAACTTTCAGCTCTGCCTGTCAAAAAAAGAGTATTGCTGCACGGCAGTGAATTAATTTCGATACAATTATACAGGTCGGTCCAAACACGTGTGTGAATAAATTTTATTGAAAAAAATTTGCAAGAAAAAAAAAAAGATTGCTAGTTTTGAAAATAATTTGCAAATTTATCTATAGTGCCTCAAAGTAATTTCAGGAATAACCGGTAACGCAAATTTTTTTTTTCTTTTTCGCTAATAATGATAATGACTTTTTTTTTCATGATCGACGACCCGAAATCACGCGAATAAAAAAAAAGCGTGCGTGCATCATCGAATTTAATAATTCTTATTTCCAATGTATCGGTACGAATGCATTGCCGATTCAATGTTCTTCAGGGTCACTTATGTAATTCACAGCTTGATATCTTAACGCTCGAGCGTTAATTGCTCGTTGTGTTATCCCAACCTAATTAAAACCTGCCGTATCCGCAATACGGGTAAATAATTTAACTGATTTGACTAAAAGAGCAACGAGCGCCTGTTGTACTCTTTGCGAGAGCGCCGTGTTCGGTCTTTCACTTTTATTTTACCAAGAGCCGTCAGGCTTGTATGTTAATATTGACATTTTCAGGCAAGGGCTTTTAATAGCGGTAACTTCGTATATACAGGGTGTTTCACGTAACGAGTCATCGGTTGTCATTAAACTGAGAGTAATGATCTTTGATACTTTTTTCATCCTTTAAATCATTTCGTTGATACGTAATAAGATCAATAAGGCATAAGTACATCTCAAAATTGAAATTATTTTTTTTTTTTGATTAAAATTCCATTTTTTTTTTTCAATAACCAATAACATCTCAAGACTCTTGAATAACTATTTGGTCATCGATTCTCTAGGATAGTCTGTGTAGTCAAAGGTGTATTGCCTTGAGGCTGGCAGCTCTGAAAGGATGCATTCAGAATGCAAGGAGTCGAGTCTTATATTTTCTCTCTTTTTCTTAGCTAACAAACGCACAATGATGGACGCTGGTAGACTCAGTCGCGAGTAGCGACGCAGCATCATTTAGCGTCGCTGGATCCACGTATCCTGCATGTCGACAGAGATCGCACGTTTGACGCGAGTCTAAGTGGCGACTGTTAGGATCTAAGAGACTATTTGCACCTGTGCAATTGATCGGTTCAGAAGTCATCGAATGACTTGTTGAATGTAAAATGATAAATTTTCATTGATTTTGAAATTCCACAAAAAATACAACATTCAGATCGCTTCGTGCGGTTTCTCTTAAAAATTCGAAATTTCGAATTTCGAATAATTTTTCATAATCAAAAATTCACGAGAGAATCGTTCTCGTTGATTTGATGATCCTAGATCGAAACAGGGTTCGGAATGACTTTTTTGATTTTTCTACACTAGGACCAACGTGAATACCAAGCGCCGTCGATGATTCTAGGAAGCGAAGAAAAACTGTCATTTTTTTCCCCCCCCCAGTTTCAATTGAGGCTGTAATAATTCTAAGACAATCATCGAACCGATTGAGATCTCGAGATGCTGTCAGTTGGTACCCGTGTCGAAGGTGCCAAGCTCGGGAGCAAAAAGGACAAAGTGATCCGTTCGAATGGTCATAAAGTGGCGCAGTCTTTCTTGAACTGAGCCAAGTCCGTTAATTACTCATTAAGATTTTAGTGTTCGATTGCTCTGACGTCTTCCGATTGCCCGGCCAATCCTCTGTGATTGGTAATGACTGGACGTGGTGGGGTGTCCAATCTTCTAAGGTGTGGCGTAATTGCTTTAATTTTGTTCCAACCATTTTTGGATGCCCTCTTACCAAATTTAATTTGAATATCAAATTAGGAATGATCCCTCCTATAAAGGTGCGTGACTTCAGATCCGATATCTCAGTATCCATATTCGCTAATGACTAATGCAACTGACAGTCGGAAAACTTTCTAGTCGCTTCCCAGCAGACACATGGTAACATTTACATATAGGCAATATTAAAATGCCCTACTCAAGGATATGACAGTTACATACATGAGATCTTTCATAACCTTTACATACTCGAGTAAGACACATTGCCTACACGTAACCGTAACTTCGTGATGTGCTGAATCTTCAAAAAATTTCCATTCATCAACGCCATCTTGAATTTGACTATCATCCACGATATAAGTTCAGCATCGATTGGTCGAGTCATGAGATTACCACCAATCGATTGGATGTCGTCACTGATAATTTTTTATTACGATCAATAATCCCACTGACCCAATCAGAGAGCAGCGAACCAAGGTATGGTTCTGAAAAAAAATATTTTCCAAAAAGTTCTCCAAGGCAACCGACGATATATCATGTAAACAGCGAGTGTTCGAGGATAATTCGAAAATGATTAATTAAATCGACGCGTAAAATCATCGCGCCCGATTTACATCGACAGAACTAGAGAAACTTCCGAGGAGTCACGATTCGAGGACAGTGCCGGGAGGTAGAGCGATTATCGAAAGTTTATAAAAAATATTAAAGCCTACAGGGTAAAAGGATTGAAATAACAATAATAATAGACGCGGTTATTATACAGCTAATGCCAATCTACGTTATATATACACTGAGCCCGGAAAGAAAGACTAGAAAAATTCATACGAGAAACTCACACCAGACATACTAGTTCCAATTGCCCCAGTAAAGTCTTGTTGCCACTGATGACAACATGATGGCAGAGCAGCGACGGAAGCCTACGGGCCAAATCAGCAATAGCCTTCGAGCATTATCCTCGTTTCAAGTATTTTTACGTCCTCCCCCTATTTATGAAGTAGGCTCGTATCGATTCGCATTCGACGTCCCGTCGTATCTCATGCAGGAGAATTTCTATTCGAGGACATACGCCATCGGGACATCAAACGGTGAGCAGCAAGTCTACGACGATTATAATGCAACGCGGGCAAGACGCGCGAAAAATATTTTCGAATGACTGTACGTGTAGACAGGGTGTGTACCCGATAAAAAAGAAAAATAGTAAAGTGGCTCCCGTGGGCTTCAAAAGTAGTTGGAGAAAGAGACGCGAACGCACCTGCCTTAAGTAAACGTGGGCTTTACGATTCATCCGACTAGTCAGGTGAGGGAACGTATAGGCTCACGGAGCAACATTTTATCCAAACACGCTGTCGCTCGTGTGTATTTAACCGTTAGCTTGCATTAACGTTATTTAACACCGATGTCCGGCGCGTTCCCACGTAGCGTCCGAATGGAAATGAAATAAAATACCAGCTGAATGATATCCCCCGTGAGGATGAACTCCGGACCGAAGATGGCCCGACGCAAATAAACCTTTGAATTAAATTCGATCCCATGCAATATGGCAACGGAGTTCATTCCCCGTGCGTGCGCTTACTTACGACGATGATTCTACATATGATAGAGAACAAAACACAGTCCCAGAGTCAACATGTCGGTATGCAAGCTCATAATTGTGCCTCGGAGTGTCACGTGACATGAAAAATATAAACACGCGTTCCGTTTGACGCACGGAACAGAAGTGAAGCAACTCCTCGTTTGTTTTGTCTTCGATCAACGAGACGTAGCGTCGGTAGGGGTAGTTGAGCTAGGGGGTCGGGAGGTGTCGGTAACTGTCGGGAAGGATCGGTCGGACGATAAAAAGCCGTTCGAAGGGGCGTCCGCTCACGTGGTATCTATGGGACAAGTAGTGGGGATGCCGGTGGGGCCAGAGCCACGTGGTGGAGCGTACCCTCGGGCAGAATTTCGGTCGACTCCCGCTTCTACGTGGGTACCGTGGGTACCAGAGCGGGTACCGTACTCTGCCGTATAGTAGGTATAAGGTAGTAGTAGGTAGTAGCTCCTAGTAAGAGCACATCGAGGCACCCCGGCTCGGGCGCACGGGTCTTCACGAGCTCTGAAGTCGATTCGTCAATCGGCTCGTCGGACGGATCATCATTTCGGGTCGTCGCCAACGTCATCTTTACTCGACCCGTTCGTGCGGAACGCGTCGTCTCACTGTACGATCAGCTGTTCGCATCCCGTGGAGGCATCGGTGAACGTGTTGCGCGTGGCATCCCCTTAGGATCGCACCACCGTCTTTTACCCCTACTTATATCAAAGAGAGTAGTGGGATGACTAGAATTTTCTTTTTTTTTTCTATCCATTTTTACCCTCTCTATTGCTCTAGTCTCTGTCGTGCTTTTCCTTAGGACGCGTCCGCACATGCTTTTAAACTCTAGTCTCATTCGGCGAGCAGATACGGCACTGACTGTAAACCCCGTATTGTAACTCTTGAATGTCAGCAGCGTCGAGAGGTTTTCGTGGGACATTTTTCCTGTTGTCTTACGTACTTTTGAATCAGTCTATACGGTTTGTCGCTACGTGTCGCGTGTGGTTTACGCTTTGCGGATCATCGGGACTGTTTTCTTGAGTACAGCGTAAATGCGTATTTTTGAAATTCTAAATCGGCAGTTGAGACTTTACGCGAAATTTTGAGTTTGGTTTTTTTTTTCTTTTTACCTTCGTTCGGTGTGAGTGAGGATCATCAAGTGTTTACTTGGGATTCGATTTGACGTCGCGACGGATTCACTGTGGATCCATCGCACCACGTGGATTTAATAACTCGTGATTTTATATCACGGCTTTATTCCTCACCGAGGATTGTGCTATGTGCGCGCATTTCGGGAAGTGTGTTCAGTGATAATTAGTGACAAAGTTGGAGGGTGGTAACGGTGAAGTATCTTACGGAGAGGCGGCCCTGGAGGCCACCTCGCCCAGAAACAGCAAACTGGAGGTCCTGGGGGTATTTCCACCGCGTACGGAGCCGCCGACAGCCGACAAGCTGGCGCTCTGTTACGCGCCCCACGTCGACATGACTACGGTCATCGAGGTTGAGGTGAATTTCTATGTTTTTTAATTCTTTCTACGAAACAGCGTATAATTCTCGTGTAGATTTTTGTCGAAATATTCGTCGATGAAAATCGAGCCTAAAGTTAACAGTGAATTTATCAAAGGTCCCTGAGAGAGTCGACTTCGTTTTGAACGAAATGCGACGATTTCGCAATACTTCGGAATGCATTGATACTTATAGGTACTAGTTGGATTTATGGTTTTATCCATGGCAAAACCTCTTTTTCACATTCCCTCTAAGTTGGTACGGCTATACCCTATACCTTTCCTGGGAAGATCGGCATGGCAGATGCGAAACGTTCGTTAGCTTAATACGTCCCCTAACTCGATTCCAGTAAATCGTAAATCTCGAAGAAGTCCACGACATCGCTCGTTGCGGACAAGACCTCAAGAGTCACCGTACGCCGGACATTGTTTCTGAAATTTATTGTGGACGCGCCTTGTGCAGGTACCTTCAGTCCTCCGGCCGTGCGTATCGAACGATTGCCGATAGAAACTTTGAACCTCGTGCAATCAGGATCTGTTTCAGGATACGAAGCTAATGGTATCGCGTAAGGTATCGAACTGCTCGTAAGTGTAAAATCGTTAGCCGCCTCCGTCGTTGCGAAATTACGAATGAAAGTAACGTGGTTGAGTTACCGCGATTCCTTGAAAAATTGTGAAATCACAATGGCGGCGGCCTGCGTTGGTTTATTTTGGCAGTTAACCAGTGCACGGCAACTAGCCTATAGATAGTCGTACAAAGAGACCAGACGGTCGGTATTCGTAACGAATGAAAGTCCTACGAAATAACATTGTCGGATACGAAATTTCTTCTGTCCTTCCTCGTAAATACGTCGACGGGAAAGCTTCGTTGCGCAATCGGCAGGTTCGAAGAATTTTTCAAACTTTCATAACGGTCAAAATTTCCCGCGCCAACGTCCGACCAACCTCGACGCGACATACCAAAACAAATTAATACCCGGGTCGCTAGCTAATTGGCATTAACTTCTATAACGGATCTCAACGCTCGATATTCCGTCGCAGCAGACACTCGAACTTTATCTTCTACGAGGACGTCGATCCATTCTGTCGCCGAGGACAATTATTTATCCTTGCTCTCGTTATAACCTCTGCGAATCCGTTATTCCAGTTTTCTGACGCGCTCGATCACCCTGTACACTGTCATTGCTTCTTGCGTTGCTTACTTCACTCCGTACTTTATACTTTACAGTTATCCTGTTATCGCGCAATCCGAGCTGTCTCTTTCGTCCGCAACCACTTACGATCGCTCAATTAGCCGTTGCAACTTGTTCAAAACTGCATCGGTGCAGCGTTACGTCGCTATCGGTGGGCCTGTTGATAACTGGATTTTTTTTTATTAGAATTTAGAATTTCTTTTGCGGTTCGATAATTAACTTTGAAATTTTTTTCATCACCGGTATCGCGTACGTGCGCGATATGATTTTTTCAAGCGTTGGTCGTTTCAAGGGGCATCCTGTGTCTTTTGCTGTTTCTCGCGTGAAGGATCGCATAGATAAGGGTCAGGGATGCTGGATATTATCGTGGTCTGAGATTCTTTGGTCGTGCATGGAGATGTTTGAGATTGTATCGTATACAAAAAAAAAAAAAGAGAGAGAGACCTAACGTACCTACTCACGCACTGCACTGACAGTGCACATGCTCGTGGACTAAGACATAGTAAGAGATATCTAGATGCTATCTAGCGTATATCTAACAGAGTAACACCTTACGATGCACAGATCGCGAGATTATTACTGTCGGATTGTTTCGTTGTTGCATCCCAGCTGCACCTTGGCTGCATCCCACGTGCATAATGCATTGAGATAAATTCACGGGTGGTGTTAAATAATTTCATTTGTCCCTTTGGAATTATTCCAGTGAATTTTTTATCCGGTTTTCTCCCATGCACAGCATCCGATTCATCTCGTGGAGCATCTGCATGTTTCTGATAGCGGTGCGTAAACATCGCGGATGGATTATGTAAGAATGTTATTTTTAAAATTTCTCTGCTGGTTTCGTTAAGTCGCGTGTATTCGTGTGAGGAAAAGAAAAGTAAAAAAAAAAGGAATCCGCTATTCATTATTATTGAAATGTATTGAAGTATTTTTTTTTGGCATTGGAAATTACGACGCTTCTTCGTATATATGTACAGCTTGCAAAATAGCGGACCATTTTGTGAAATTCAAATGAACCAAATAAAACTTACTACGGAGGCATCGCTTCTCCGGATGCTTTTGGCAGTGCGTGTGAATTCCCTAGAAACCGGTTGAATTTCATCTGTGATATAATACTACACGGCCGCAATCATCTCATCGCAGAAATATTTCAGTAAAACCTGAAGTTGACTCACCGGCTTCATTCTTGCTGACGATCGGGGAATTATAGGCAAATTAAAGTTGTTTCGAGCCAATTTGAATGACGAATAACAAAAAACCCGAAACACGCGGCGGCGGTTCACTTTGTGATGGCGAGAAATTCGATCTCGTGTTATTTAGGTTTTGTGTGCAGATTAAAAGAAAAAAACGTTTTTAACTGTAAAATCCAAGTGGGTCAATACGTAGATCCTTCATATCGCACGTAGTGATTTCTGGTATCATCCGATAAGGATTCTTTTTTTTTTTTTTTAAGAACTGACTAATGTAATTCCTGAACGAATCAAAATATTCAAATTAAAGGTACCTGTATATAATGCTTTTTTTTTACCTCTCTTAATTGCACCTTTGATTCGTGCCATCTTGCCATATTTCGCAAATTCAACTTTACGCTATAGCATACGAACAATTAAGACATTCTGCCAAACGGGTTTTACCGGAAGTGACGACATACTCACCTGCGTTTGGTTTAGCTATTTGGCGCCGTCTACGTTCAACTCGAGATTCTTAAATATCATAGATTCGACACGCATGGACGAGCCTGATACAGTTGCCAAATGTTAAGCCAGCGAAGACAAGTACGTAAACAGGATAATACAAAAGTTCATTAAATTCCCCGAAAATTCCACGTGATAACCGCAACGTCGTTGCGAGGATTGAAAATAAATTTTTCGAATTAATCAAACCCAAGACCGAGACTGGGAAAAAAAAATTGAAACTGGTTAATAAACCTCAAACATACATAACAAGTATATCCGTGAAGAGACATGAAAAAAAAAAAATATAATAATGAAAAAAAAATATAGAAATTAAATAAAGTCATAAAAAATACTAACCAATGTAAATTATACACCCGTTATATAAATAAAATAAAAACGTCAATCTTCCTAAGACTGGATACACTATTTCGACGTTCTACTTGTAAACGATAAAAGACCCCAGAAGATCCCAAGTAAAAAGTTCGTTCGAAGCGATCGAACCCGCGTAGCCCGGAGTTAAAAGCTAAGCGATTTATGAATGGTCTAATCGAAATGCGCCGGTCTCTGCTTCGAGGCTTCCTGCAATGCTTTATCATTTATAATAACATCTTATCAGCTTATCGCCGTCGATATAATCTCTGGCGTCTTACGATGCAGTTATCTCAGCCGGATCGAGACACACCTACATTCTGCCCGTGAGCTATTTGTGTTGCGACAGGCACTCTGGCTTTAGCATAGTTTATGCCCATTTCGCACTTGGGCCATTACGATAACCAGATTACCCGTAGGGCGGTAAAAGCTACGATCTTTAGTACGGATTTTCCATGCGTGACAATTTTTATTCACTTTTTCTCATATTCGCTATTAATACCGATGATCGATCATCTCGAAGATCGGTATCGCCTATCACATATGATTATGCTTGAATAAGATTACGTTCAATCCTTGAGGTGTCATCGGGTCATGAGACGGTGTAATGAATGATTGGAAAGTTGTTGTTATTATTATTTAACCTTTCTTTGATTTTTTTAATTCTCGTATCTGCTACGTTGTCCATGTTTACTTTTATTTATTTTATTATTAAATCTTTATGGACGTAGCTTCGAACAAGCGTATTATTACGCGAGTGATCGATCGCTGATGACGATGATGGTCGCGCGTCTATGTTCGCGTAAACAAAGTAATAACCAGTCGTGTATAATCGGTTGCCGAGGCGATTAATGCGCCGTGCACTACCGACTATATCGTTGCGCGTTAAATCGTGACAGGCTGGTAAGGACGTGTCATAAAGGCTAAAGCCTCATTTTTGCGTCTCCATTGAGACTGTCTCAGGTTAGATGCGTTGTTTCAGCGTTGTGCGTTCATTGCGGAACCTGTTTTTACACAGTCGGATAAACCCGTCTTAGTATACAGCGAGATAATTCGTACAGCATATAGAAAAGACAGGTCGTTGAAGATATCGTTAAAAAATATATATATATATATAGTCAAATTGGCACAATGTAATAAATTCGACTGGCACTGCACTGTGGCGATACTTTTGATTCTTGAAAAAAAAAAAAAAATATAGACGTGTAAAGTTAAAAAGAAATTATTGAAATAGACTGTAAAATTATAAAAATTTCTTTTTTTTACTCGACCGACCAATTTTACCCAAGTCAAAAAAAAAAGGTCTTGGAAACTCGATCACAGGTACAGTCCTTCACAGAGATTTCATCGTCTAGTGGCGAAGCGGCAAATTCCTTGAGGCTGTCAATCTCGAATAGGGTGAGCCTCGTGAGGGTCCGTGATTGATTTTAACATTGTACTCGTTACGTAAGCTTTCAAAACAGTGAGATCCGATCGGTCCTGTAGTCGTAGTTTTATTGGTAGACGCATATACACGTAGCCATACGCAACGTGGGCTACACGAGGTTCAAAGGTGAGTCTTAGGGGGCCCCCAAGTCTCTGGCTCCTTTGGCCTTTGACAATTTCGCCAACGTTAAGTTTCTTCCCGCAACGCGCTCTGGTGGTCACGGATCGTGATCGGGCTGTCAGGAACATAATTGAATCGCTAATTTTCGAAATAGTCCTTGGGTCCACAGTCTCCCTCCGTGTTACACGAGGTTCGATCAGATTCCACGTGTTTCTCAATGAGCTTTGTAACATTTGTGTCTGTATGTTAAAAAAAAAATGTATTCCTCGAGAGCCCATTTGTTCTTTCGTGTCACTGATTACAGTGGGAAGTAATGAAATAAGACGATGCATATACAGAGATATAAATCTCAATGTATTATTGTATAGTCCGTAACAGTTAACGTAACGAGACACCCAAAAGTACAGTACGGGCTGTACGTACGAAGTACGAGACGGAAGCGAACGAATGAAAGAACCTTTAACCAGTCGAAATGTACAACCTCGAGTTTGAGTGACAAGTGTCGGGCCTGTGGTGGAATCAAGGCCATCCTTAAAGATAAACGTCACGAGCATTAGATTAACAAGGCACGAAATTACGTCACGATCGGGTACAAGAATATTAATGTAACGATTGTTTGAATGTTAACAGGACCGTCTTACGGGTCATGGGGGCATATCTTCGCTGGGCGGCGGAAACTCCTCGCCCTATTCCGGTGCCCATCATCATGGTCATCGAGGAAATGGTAACGGCGGTGGTATGCCGCATCACGGTGGTGCGTCACTTCCGACCGCGTCCGACTTTCAGCCACCTTACTTTCCACCGCCCTTTCCATCCCATCATCACGCACCGGCCAGTCCTCAGCATCCTGGACTTGGGCAACCTCAACATTTGGATTACCTAGTGAGCGATCCCTACGCACAGACCCTCAACACTCTTCATCAGCATCATTACAATCAGCTCAGCGCAGCGGTCACTGCGGGACAGAGAAGCGGAGACCTCAGAAGAGACGCGGAAGGCCTACACGTGGTGAGTCTCAAAATTATCTTAAATTATTTTTTCTTTTTTTCCTTTTCGGACGACCTCTTTTTTTTATCCTGGACCTATATCCTCTTGTTCCTCTTGTACGTCCTGCATGAATCTGGGACTAAATGATTATCGAAATGGGACACGGAACGCTTCTGGCACGCAACTTGGCTGATCCGTGAGTTGAGATCCGGTCACGTGCACAGCGTGCTACCTCATTACGGCTCCGTAGTATATTATCTATAGGGTATTATACCTACTTGTGGCACACTGTTCAGGTAATAGTCTATGGTATCAATTTATCAGATGGATCGAAGTCAATAAGTTTCGCCGTGACATCATTGATCCCAATCGATTCTCTCCCTCTGGGTAGGAGGAGGTCAGACCGGGGAACCCCCTACCGCCTACCGAGCATTGCACAGGGGGTCGTATGCAAAGTCTTCGTAGTCCGGTACCGCGATGATATCTATTTTCAGATAATTAGATATATTTTATCTAAAAAAATGTACGAGATAACCATCTTTCGATTATTACAGTAAAATACTGATTGTCCCTTCTGACGTTTCTCTTCGGCTTGTACGCCACGCGCGTAACGTATCCCGAACCGCCTACGTACTCTTCACTTGATTCCAATCATTAACATATTCTAATACGCGCCCTGGCGATTCCATTGGCAATTCCAAATGTCACATTTCCATATTTTATTGTTACCTCTACCGTTAACCGTCCTTACTCGTTCTTACTCCGATTCATCGATTAGCTATTTTCGTATCGATCAATCGATTCAATGCGATCATTGCCTGTTTATGTATTGATATCGATGTCGTATAGGCGTTTGATCCCATTTTTATATTCAGACTTTCTTGCCTGGCCCTGATACGTACCTTTGTGCCGATGCTAAAGGTCTGTACACACTCTACGTATATTCGCACACAACTGTGAAATCTTGAAGTAATCAGAAAAAAAAAACTTGCTCCGTTACACAGTTTATCCTAAATGCTATGCAACGCGTAGCTGTGCTCACAAGCTACGTGCACACGTAATTCGTTGAGTCAATTGTTCGGGTCTCACGGGGTGGTCCAACTTTCACGATGCCGAGTGTGACGTGGTAATAGCGCGTCGGGCCCCATCGCGTACGACGTGAACGTAGCTTTCACGAAAAAGTTCACTCTAATTACCATCGTCCGGACTACCATCGAACCGGCCCGCAATTTCTATAGGGATTACGCACCGTCGTACGCCCAAGGTGTCACGTAACGCACCCCGCAAAAACGCTTCTGCAATGGGGACGGAGAACACGACCCGGAAACCGGACTCCCTCGTTGGTTTCCGCATCTGCGTTCGGTTTTTCGAATACCGAAAGAAGGCTTATTTTCTTCGAAAAAAAAAATGCATTTTTACATTTTTTTTTTTTTTTTCAATCAATTAACATTCCCCATAAACCTCAGATGCACTTATGCACTTTTCACGACGGACTTCAGCATCCCGTACACCGTTCGGAGTGCGGCGAACTTCGAACTCCTAGCATTGTTTACCCGTTACGAAATTTTCAGATAAGAAATTTCCCCTCTCACCTTTGTCACCCCCTGTTGCAATTATGCCAACTATGCACTCCGCTATGTGCATCTCGGTTAGACACGGAGACATGCATGCTTGCACTTTGAACGACAGGTATACATGTGCTAGCGTGGAATTATACGGCTTCTAGTTAAATGCAACGTCGTAAGGAATCCTAAAGGTGGGTTATTATCGGGTGTACGAGGTGCGTATGTATATATCGAGGTGCACGTACGAGATCCGCGGATCTTTCGAACGGATCGAATCATCCTAAATGACAAGGTACACCGGTGTTTAACCGACAAAGGGATAATTACCTATCATTACGACAATGGGGATACGTACGTATTACGTGGACCGACGCAACGCGATTAGGTCTGCCTACAGATTAGATGATTGCGGTAAGTATAGAAGGTATGGGATCACGATCGCGAGACGATCGTTACGCAACGAGAAGATCCAAAGGCGTTTTAGAAAAAACGTAACAAAAAAAAAATTATTTAACCCTCCAAACCCGATAGTCGCGAACGGTACTGGTGTCGATACTCGTATCCGAATCCTAGGGACTTTCGAAAGTCTTCGACTACAGCAGGGCGGTGATCGACATTTTCTTGCCGAAAGTTGGGGTCCCTAGAATAATTTACTTATTAAGTTCACGAGGCAGACCTACGAAATTCCTTCCGAAGGATGGCTCGCGGGTTCGCTTTGAGCCAGAAATTCCAAGAATGACGTTGCCTAAGACGAAGGGTGGATTTCCGCCCCCTCTCGTCTCCGAGCCTATACTTCTTCGCGACGCCACAAGGATTCCGGTACAGGGACGTTGCAGCATACTGTCTGAATTTACAGATAAATTTTCATTTTTCACTCGTCACATTCGAATCTTTAATGTTGCAGCGCCTAATATTTTTTTCTATTTTCCGGTACAAATCATGGAATCCATATGTGACAAGTATACGTATATATACAGCTATACCTAAAACGTGTCTATATAGGTGCCAGGATCGAATCGAGTAGACTCCAGACGGAGATCACAATGCCAATAATTACCTGAGTGCTCCGGACCCACCCCAATAGCTTTATCCTTGAAAAACGTAGCAACCCCTTGCGCTTCCTCTTTCATCCCCTATCCTAAACCACAGTATACCGTTGTAAACTTCCTAGCATCCATTATCCTACCCTCTGTCCTCTAGCCATCTCCGTATCGCCGAATTGTCATCCACCGTAGCTGGTCCAGCCCTTAGAATTTCTTAGAAAATTTTTCCGATTTTTATCTCAAAAATTTTTCTTTTCTTCCTGCGCTACTCAGTTTTTAGGATACAGTCAAAAATTGTCTTTCGCTCGTAGCAAATGGGAATGCCACAATTTTTTATTATATAGTCTTCAACGGCTACCGACAATCGCGTCTCTGCGCGGCTCCTTTAATTATTGTTCGAGTCAACCCGCTTCTCGATGCAATAAAATAAAGACATTTACCATCAGTGGATTCTGGATTGAAGATAAGCTTGGAATATGAACGTAATACATCACTGATCTCATCTGTGGAGCAGGTCCTTGTAGCCCTAACGCCCCTTTATACGCTTCTATAGATATATGCTGCGTGTATTATGTATATATATAGTTCGCCCGTCTGTATTATACAGATGGCATATATACAGGTATACATGTATATATCCATATGCGGCTGCGTGTGTGTCAAGCAGAGACATAATAAAGAATAGAATGGGAGACCGTAGATAAGATTGTAGCCATATTGTCCTGCTAACTGATGTACCGTACGTCTTTTCGCTGCTCCACATAAATCGACATTACTTTCTTTTCGTTCCTCTTCATCTCTCTCCCTCGCTCACCAATCTCTCTCTCTCTCTCTCTCTCTCTTGTTCATCTCCTTGTAATGTCCATTGTGTCAGGCACGTTTCACAAATACACACGATCGTTCAAAGTCATTGCGTCATCGTCGTCCTCGAAATTTTCAAGAAGCAACCGATTTCCTCTAGCACTATATATGTATATATGAATCTCAGCTGAAAGACCCCAGTTATCCCTGTGCCTCGCTTAACCATCTTCCTAATACCGGTTAACGATATGAAATCAAGATCGATCGATTTGGCATCGATCATCTATCGACGATCATCTATGTGTCTCCTAGAGGAGCGAGTATCCGATACCAGCCGATTATTACCGACCGAGCACGACGCCCGTCGCACCCAGAAACTGTCCGGCAATAATATGTATACACTCGGCGGTAGTGAATGCGATTTTATTCCACGGCTGCGTTTAACGAGAGAAAGGCGATCACATTTCATCTCATTAGTCGAGCGCCGCGGTTATATCAATTTATGACTATCGCGATGCGAGCAGAATAGTTCTCTCGGCGCACGGGGGCTTCGCTCCGATCGTTAATTAGCGGCTGCCATTTTTTTTTCATTCTTCTTCTTTTTTTTTTTTTTAAGTCGCGTGAAAGTACCCGCGGATAGTCGTTCCTTAGACAAAGTGCGTAATTTCATTAGCCATTAATCAGTATAGCGTTCTGGGAGATGCCAACTTGATAGATAAAAAAAAGCGAGAGAGAGAGAGAGAGAGAGAGAGAAACGGTCTGTACCTATACTATGCATTTATATATATGTATATATGACGGAAAGACACGTTTTGCCCGCTATAGGTATACAAACCGGTATTTTATTCTCACCTACCGTGCATCCGTACCACCCACTCTGGGAAAAGTTGGTACGCGTGAGCAAGTCACTATGATGCTCATCATAGAGTCCTATCTGGTATCGAGTAACGGATACGCCGGGATGAACGAACGAGGACATTGTTTTTTTTTTTTTTTTTCGTTCATTTCTTTTCTTTATCTCTTAACTTCTCATATAATTTTCGGCGAGGACAAAGTCCACGTTACGATAATGCAACCTGAGCGTATAACTACGCTCGGTTACTTTTGGTACGTTTGACTGGGCTCGTTTTCACGTGGCGGTTCCCTCTTGTCGTCGTGATATTGATCGACGAAAAAACCGCTCACGGTTCCGATCGGCCCCTCTGTCTCTCTCTCTCTTTCTCTCTCTCACTCTTTCTCTCTCTATCTCACTCTCTCTCTCTCTCTCTCACTCACTCGGTCACTCTCATTAGCCTCGTCTCGCTCTGCTCTTCATCGATCCACGGTTTAACCCTCTCACACGAATATGAACCGAATGCGAAGAGACGCCCGGACACGCTAATCTAACGTCGAAATCAGAATAACTTGACTCGAATTCTTCTCAGGCACAAGACTACCGCGGATATATACCTTTGACTCACGTAGTTCCTGCAGAACGATAACTGTACGCGATAGCAATAAAGCCATATTTGCAGTAGAGCTAGAACGCACTTTGTACTGGCCCAAATCGTGGCTTTTCCTTGTCCGCCTGACGATTAAGATTCCATGCGTAGAGCGTGTCTTTTTTTTTTTTTTTTTCTTGGAATATACGTATCTCGGTTTATCCTTAGTCACTCCGTGGTTTACCTTAACGATTGTAGTCTCGGTCACGTTAATATTTTGGTCGTTACGAATTTTTGGTTTTTGATTCGAAATGAAATTTTGGAAAAAATTTTTTTTTACCTAATTACGCGATACTTAATTGGTACGGGCTGCTGGGTATCGACGTGTATTTTTTTATGCGTGTCTTTGAAGTTCGAGGGATCTTTGATTGACAATAAGGGAAATGACGTCATTGGGATGCAACATTGTTTCTATCACGGTGATTAGATGTAACAAATCGCATCCAGCGTGCGATTTGTTAATTGAAAGTACTCCTAATAGCCTGCCGCGTTAATGCCATGCGTGATTTAATGCTGATTGAGCACCGAGCTTAGGGTTACGCGATACCGATAATGACGACGGGATTATAACGTTGGTAGGCCTACTTTGCGCTTTCGATATATACATATATATGTACTGTTACTTGCGTCTTGATTTTAATTAATTACACGAAATTTCGTAAACACTCGAGATCATTGTAATTAGTCGATACTAACGATTCAGCCTTATTGGGTTATTCGTTAAATAATTGATAGACACGTTTTCATTGAGTTCCTTCGATTACGCCATAAGGTATTATCGTAGCTAGATCATCGGCGCACTCGAGTCATCGGCATTCTGTAGTGAGTTTGCGCGCTTCTATTTCATGCTCCGTGCTCGATTATTCGTTTATGCGAATTTGGGTATTTATTTGACACTGGACTATGTACTAGGGAATTTTGTGTATTACGTACGGTACTGTTTCATATACGTATATACATATAGCGTAGGCAGTTCAGACCTAAAAGAGCAATACGCGCCACTGTACAAAGCTCCTAGTCACCGTTCACCCTTTCCCTTCCTTTCGCCCCGATCAGTCTCAACTACCGTGCACGTGGTAGAAGCCAATCGTCAATCGCCACGCTCGAAATCATTATATTACTCTCGTGAAAGATACCAACGCTTTTTAAGTCCTTTGGTACTATATACCTGTATTCGTATACATATGTATACATATATTTGTACTACGTGTCTTCTTCGTACAATGGATCCTTCTTACTCACCATTGCACACGCACTTGGATCGAGCACGATTTCCTCGTGCTATCATCGAGTCATCGTCGTCGTCATCATCATCCTCCTCCTCCACCTCCTCTTTTCCTTGATGTATCTGGTGGGAACTGGGTCTTATGTTTATGACGCACAGGCCACATACGTTGGTTGTGCAAAATCTCGTTTTGATAAATTATCTCTTTGCGGAAATCTGAGAAAAACTTTTTTTTTTTTTAATAATTTTTACTCGGTTGGCGACAGTTGGCAACCGTGTTAGATTCTGCACGATACGAGGTTTGTGCTTTATTTAATTGGAGTATGAAGGGAGGAAGGGGGGGATTTTATATGGAAATAATTTTTTTAATTTTTTTTAATTGCTGATTTAAAAAATTTTTTTTTTGTGTCAAGGGAATTGCCATTTTTTTTTTTTTTTCAATGTTTGTGATCGATCATTTATACACATATGTTGCCTGTAGTGTCTGGCTTTACGGTTCGCCATTCAGGAACGCTGGTTGCTCGCTATTTTCGACAAAAACTTGATTTATCCTTCTAGATCGCGGTACGCATGGGCGTCGCGACGGCTGTACGTTCCGCGAAACCTCGCGGAAACCGTTAATCCCCCTCGAGTTTCTAGTATGCCGCGAGGGATATCTGCCATTTTGCGATTTCGCGATGTCGCTCGGCCTTCGTCGTTAATGCACAGCGGGTAGCACAAAGTATAGAGATACGTATAAAATACGGAGCACCGGTAAGGAGTATAATTTTTACTATTACTTTTTATTCGTCTCTACCTTACCGACCTGCCGACTACAGTCAGACTTTCGTGACGTTGAATGGACAGTCGGCGAGGAAACATTTCTACAGTCTCTAATTAAAGTCCAGTTTTCAATTATAATCGCCGTTTCTTACGCGCGTCCCATGTGTAAATAGCAAACGGCGACTGTGCTGAAAATCATTTTATCACGTCTCAAGTATTCTGAATTTGTCCTTGAACCGATTGTCCCGCAAAGACGTCCAAAACCGTATCGATTTTTTAAAACCGGTTTATCATCAATTTCCACCGGTTTTTCTAATTGTCCACTGTACTCTATGGCTACATACCATATACAAACACGTTAATTGTCAATCCTTTATATGTATGTATATATATACATCCATACTTAACTATGAGGACATTTATACCATACGTGACGTAGTACCTGCGCAATTCGTTCTGCGCAGCCTATAAGCACAGTCACTTTCGCAGATTGGAAACGACCTTTTGAACTTGACTCCTTGGCATCCCAGCATCGACTGCATGTACCTGCGTCCTATTGGACCGCCTCAATGTCTCGTCTTTCTATGTAACTACACGTGACCTATAACTATAGCTACCCTTTTACTTACTATAGATATACCGCTCGCTTATGGTATACGAGGAATACTGTGGTAGGATTTGGTCCTGGCTGGGTTGACCGTTGTGCGAATTCTACTTGGCTTTGCTGATGTTAGATTAATACTTAGCCACCCACATGAACGTGGGTCGAATCATTCGAGTGAATCGCGTGAACCGCGTGAACCATGTGAGGCATCAGATTTCTGATGACTGTTGCTCTCTCTCTCTTCTTCTATTACGAATGACCCCGTCTTGGGTACCGCTAATCCATCGGTGCATAGTTCAGTTATTCTTCGTTGGTAGCTTCTATGGGATGCTGTACCGGAGTTAGTAGTTTTTGCGGATTGAGAAATCGGAGATTTTTATTTATGCATGTATACATATGTATGTGGGTTGTTTGAATTTTATGGCAGTTTTACATACTCGAGTAAATTTTGAAAACGCTCCTTTAACTTTCTCTCTGAACGGACGTAACGACGATGGCAGGAATAAAGGATAACTGCGGGGATGGATCACGTGGAAAATCATGCTAATAATTACACTGAAATGTAGAACGTTTTCGCTCTCGCTAATGCGCAACAATTTGCCAGATTTTATTACGAACTTTCGACTCGTTACTTGCTATGGCAACGAAACGGACGTAAGCTCTGTTCTTAAGTGGAATGTAATTGCGATTGCACCTTTAAAACTTTTCACGGGGTTTCCGGTATTTTTTTTTCTTTTCTTTTTTTCTTTTCTTTTTCACGTATTTCTACCAGTCACGTGTGCTGATTGTCGCTGCTGGTATTACGTGTTATTTCTTTAACCGTAAGAATTATTATGGGTCGATAATAGGAATTCCTCTGGTTCGTAACAATCTGGTAGTAAGACCAGTAATGATATATGTATATATATTTTTTTGAATAATTGCCATCGTCTTCCAGAACACGAATGTAACTTATTTTACCTGCATAAATAATTCTTTGTAAATTCTTAATTGGCTCGCGAATTGGTACCTGCGTGCTCGATAATCAATTGCGATTCAAATCTCGACACGAATTCAATTAATCGGCTCGCGCACAAATCGGAAGGTACGAGTGTTCGATACGATCGGCAGATACGTAAATCAATAATCTGTCGATCA
>JARQSV010000254.1:177259-206585 GCA_030142285.1 Calameuta idolon | reverse complement strand
ATCGGCTCGCGCACAAATCGGAAGGTACGAGTGTTCGATACGATCGGCAGATACGTAAATCAATAATCTGTCGATCAAAGGTTGGCATCTGTGATGCATCCGAAAGTATACTAAAAATCGTGACGTCACTGAAAAATATATTTCCACGATTTATTATTATCATAATATATATAATTACTTAATTGTTTTCTTCCTTCACTTTTCAGACGAACATGCACGCGTCGTTTCCATACGACGGTGGCCGCAGCAGCGGGGGTGGGGGTGGGGGCGGCGGTGGCGGCGGAGGTCGAGGTGTCGAGTACGGCGCCGTCCGGCGTCCCGACGCTCTTCTACCACCTCCTGGTCTCGACCAAACCGATTTAGTCCTGCACACAAGTCTCGTCGACGACCCCCAGGTGAGCGACGATGTACGTAATCACAATTCACTTTCATATTATCGTTTTCTATTAACCCTAGTTCTTATCACAGACATAGATAAGGCCTATATCTATACGTCACGCGTGTCGCGCGAAGCGTCTACAGAGCCTTCTTTAGACCTGGCAATTCACACGTTAAATTTCTATTATTTTCAAAGCGCACAAAACGGCACTGTACAGGAGGTCGTATCGCAATCGATACCAGTTTAAAGTTCAAGGGATGAAAATTCTGAAAGGTCAACTTTAAGGGTCGATCCATACTGAAATTTTTGGCCGAACTTTTTACACAGTTTTTCCACGAGGAATTCAGTCTTGTAACCGTAACCAGCTATCTCATTGATGTGGTACATCCTGTACTAGTGGTGTATCTCTGTATATGCGTAACAAGAGAAAAATAAACACATAATCCACTATAAGCCAAACGATAAGTGGAGAGTCTGCAGTGTCAAAGCAACATATCGGTACGAAGGTACAAAGGCCCGGCCGATCCTTTCGATCTCGTTTCCCAGGCGTCGAACGTCCGCGACCTGCTTTTAAATCTTTTTAACGCGTTACCTGTCATCGGGGAAGTCCCGTTCGATAATGCCGCGACTCCCAAGCACACCCGGCACCTTGTAATTGGCTTTTGCCAATATCTTCGCTACATCGACGTCTTACATTAATAATTAAAACGAATGACAATTCGTACGTCATTATAGTCAACTTTGTAATAGGCTGTGACGGTTGGACTTATAGTACATCATATGTATGTGTGTGTGTGTGTATATAATTTATATATATGCACTAGCGACACGTCCCAGATATACTGAAACTCCTCGTTCTCTTATACCCGGTGGGACGGTTGTATTCGAACTCGAAGTTAATTTTGCAATAGAAATCTCGTTAGCGACAAGGACGTATCGAGCCTTTGTGCACGTTTGCCAATGAAAAGATCGACTTTCGCAATGTCCCTAAGAATTCGGGCCTTTTGCACTTGCAAATCGAAATCGACTCTCACCCAACTGAACATCGGTTTAATAATCTTTGGGTGAGACGTTGTATATAATTTTTGGTTTGTTTTCTTTTTTCGTCGTTATTACGCACTCCCAATGGGAATCGCGTCCCGAATCGTGCCAATTTTATTTTTACGGCATCGCTCGAGAATTTGGCGTCGGTGCGAACGAAATTTTTTCTCTCTGTTCGAAGCGACTGCTCGTTGGCAACGCGTAAAATTTTCGCATCATCGTCGTTGTAATAAAAATAATGATAATCACTCGGTAACAAGATCCAATTCAATCGAAACTTTTAAACTGTTTAGCGGTCAAAGGCTGACGCGACGGGTCTCAGCTAATTTCACGGATTTTAAAGTGATACGAAGTGTGGACAAGATCTAATAAAAAATTCACTTTCCCTCTGGACGATATAGTGGTAATTTATATATATATATATATATATATATATATACTATATGTAGGCAATACGTACAGCAGGGAGTCGAAAGTTTTTCATGTCGATTTATAATTTGCTACGATATATTAATGGGGAAGATTGGATTTTATTTGAAAAAAAAAAATTATTTTGCAAAAAATTTGCCTTCTATACGCATCCAGTGAATTGCCAATTGGCGATAAAAATCAGCTGGCAATCCTTCTGCTATAGTCAGTCATTCAAAGAATCGACGCTGGTACCGTTCACCAGGTCACGGAGAACGGACAACCGACTCGCAATTATTCCTTCAGCACACTCGCTTTTCGGCAGAGTCATTCACGAACGATAATTAAACTCTTAATCTGTTTTAAATTATGACGAGCCGAGGAACCAGCGGTGAAATCGGTCCGAACCGAAACTCACATACGAGATACCAAATGAGGTTTCGCATGTCGCTCAATCAAGGGAACGCACTGAATTTTTTTATTCCGGGCCGCAGAGAGAGAGGCGAATAAAAGAACAGCGACAACAATAAGAGGAGTAAAAGATGAAAAAAAAAATCTACCAGAAAGTTTTTGCTTTGATATTGGTTTTTTTTTGTTCCCCAGTAAAAAAGTTTTTTAAATTTACATCCGTTGCTTCGCTAATAATTTTTCTTCTACGTAGATTACCATTCACTAGTTATTTCGATACTTTGAATCCTTTTTTTTTTTTTTTTTTTCATAGCCCATAAGTACACTTGAATACGTACAAGAAGAGGCAGCCATTAAAATCGATTTTGTAACAAAAAAAAACAGTTCTATTGTTTACTTGTACATAATATTTACCATATAACGTACAAGGGCCATCCACTTGGTATATTCCATTGTCCGAAAGGCACGCGCCTAAAGACGAGACCAACTCGAGCGTAACTGGTCTCAGTTCACGTCCTGCCTGAGCATCGAAGCGATTCCTCTATGCGAGAGAGCAAAAAGAAAGATGCCTAAGAAAAGAGAAGAAAAAGATTGAAGATGCTATAAAACCAGATTAAAAACGACATGAAACGAGGACTCTCGTAACAGCAGCCGTCGTTAAAGACTCCCACGTTTTTGGTCGTCGTGCAACGTTTTGTTCGGGTTCGGTTAATATCTGTGTCATCGGGGGAATCCCCGTGTTATAGAAAAGTCAACGTCGCGCGTTAACCCGGTATTAGCCAATGGGAGCGACGCGTAATGCCAACCGATCGATCTAATTGGACCATAAATATTACGAAAGAATTCTGCCTTTTTTTCCCACCGTATTCTTATAATCAAATCAATGTATTTTTCTACCACTTGACCCAGTCGTACCCGAGTGACGTTTCGCGGGTTCACAAAAATCGCGCGGCTGACTTTGACATACGAAAATACTTTTACGACTGGACACGTTTACGTTGTCGCACATAGTTCAGCACAGCAGCCTTTTTACACGTGAAATACGGTTGGAATTTAAACGACTCCTGGACGCAAATGTCTGCTGCCACGTTTACCGAATAGTCGCCCGTATACGTATATAGGTTGGTATGCCTGTACGTTGGGCTAGTAATATTTTTTTTTCTCAAAAGAAATTAAACTTGCATAAATATCTTACAGGTGTAGCGAGTCGACTTTTTGGCGGTAAAATTTGAATTTTTTTTTTTTCTTCTCTCTCCCATAACTATTACCGTATCGGTTGTACTCGATGACGTTTTTGAGGCTTTTACCGAACATCGGCCAAAGGACTCTCATTTATTCGCGGTGAGTCATCGTAATTACTACGGTCGAATATATCTACCGCGTGCGCCTCTCAGGTGGCGAGAGTGAGTGAGAGAGACGGCGAATTGAATGAGAATAAAAGTAAAAGAGCCAAGGAGTCAAAATGCCTCGCGGCACGTTTGAGGGACGCATTGATGGACCAACGTATTTCTTATAGTCATTTTCTGTTTTCGAGTACTTGCCTTTCTTACTTAACAACTCTACTTGATATTTTTTTTTTGTTTACCCTTAATACCCGCAACGACACACATAGTAACCGAGCGTGGGATGATTCACGCTGTAACTCCGCATTACGCCAACGTTGTCCTTTTGACATGTCAAATTAATTGTACGTAGTCGTGACCATCGGGCGATCGTTTCGGAAGCTTAAAATATGTCGTGTTTGAAAATTTGAAAAAAAAAAAAATTCAATATATCGGAAACTTTGACCATCGGGAGGTATGGACTTCGTATATTAAAAGGATGGAGCAGGCGGAGGCTGGAGGGACGAGAGCGGGTTCTTCGGTCAGCGATATTATTACTCTAGAGTATTATAATATCGCGAAGAATTTAATTTGAATACTTTTGGCTATCGTAATTCCGCAATCTTGAAATTCAGTCTAAATCAATCTTACCCTGATACTGTATACTTGTATAATCTATATATATATATATATATAATGTCTGCTAAAATCAATATCTGTACCTATGAAGTAAGTTATGGGATATGTATATATATATATGTGTATATGTAAGTTTCACTCGTAGAAAAAAAAAATGAAAATTAATGACACTCGCACGATACTTATTAATCATTCGTCAATATTTCTGTACTTTCTAAATGATATTGATTTTGCCTCGTTACAGAACACAAATGTGGACGACGGAGGATTCATGAATGATCTGCCTCTTCTGAAAAGTGAGTAAACCCTATTGTTATTATTATTGAAAAAAATTTCGAATTATATTTTTCCAACGATTCAGCCGAGTGATTTGCATTTGATGTGATCGTTTCGCGAAAAGGAACTAGTGACATTTTTTTGTTCTCTTGAAAAATAATTCTCCCGGTAATTTTAACGTGTGGAAGTGGGTTAAGAGCTCGGCAATAAAGTCTTAAAGGAGCAGAGTACTGTGTCGATCGTCGTTGCATCGGCAGCAATGAAGATAATGATTTCGCGATCGTCGGACAGTGATTAGGGATTTTCGAAATTCCACGAGTCATCGTTCCTCTAGATAGTAACGATCGATCGCAGACATTCGATATCGTCGTCAAAGAAATTTTGAAACGTCAATTTTTTTATATCGATAGATCCTGGAACACGTGTATAAAATGCCTTTGATATCACCCGAACGACAAGAATATCCAAAATACCCGTTAGCCAAATGGAAGATCGATCGAAATCGTAACAGTGATTAGCATTCAAAGATCACAGTCAAGATCGATGACCTGCACGGACAAATAAGCTGTTAGTACAGAAAAGAGCATAAGACAGGATAACAGCTCTCAGCTAAAGATAAAAGAAAATTCCAATCAAGATGAACGATAAACAAAATTTTTTTTTAATTTCCCCAAAAAATCGTTAACCAAAAAATTCCCCCCCCCCCCCCCCCCCCAAAATACTAAGAATCTCTCAGGGTGCACACTGCAAGATTACCTGCTTATTAAGGAACAATGATTTTGGTTCCGAGTATTTCGATCCTGCTACTCTATCCTTTCCCCTTCGTCCTCCTACTTTTTGTCTACCCCCCCCTTAAAAATAACACCCCTCGAAATAACACGTCCCTGCGCCTGAGAGTCCTGCTCTCGAACCCGCCTCAAAATTTAAGCTAATAGCTCGAAAACGACTCGACCTTCCCCATACGAACAGTTTGTTCTCTTTGTGCCGAATGATTCCTACCACCCATTTCGTGACAGTGGTATTAGCAGTGTCGTATTCACGGGGTGCGTATTAACACGAGTTTGTATAACAGCAAGAGAGAGAGAGAGAGAGAGAGAGAGAGAGTAACGTCGGATAAGAAATTTGCCCAGACCCACGATGTACAGTAGGTACGAAAAGTATAGTTGAAGAAAAAAAAAAGGTAGCCGCGTTAGGTACGAAGTGTGCTATATATAATAGACTATAGCTTAATGCACAATGGTACAATGGTACAAACGCTATAGAATTACCAGTATATTGTGAGAGGTGCGAAGAAGAGGGAGAGAGAGAGAGAGAGATAAAGACAGAGAAGAGGGGGGTAAAAAAAAGAAATGAAATAGAGAAAAATAAAATAAAGAAGGAAACTGTACGTGCCCGCAGGCCGATCAGATTTCGTATTGTCATTGTAATTTCATGGCAGGGTGTAGTTTTTGGGGCGGTTCTTCACCGCAGGGGTATTAACCTACAGATGGCTGTTTGTTCGAATGTCACCAAGGGTTTATTATACGCCTCGTTACTCGCCCTCTGACAACTTATTTGGACATTTTCTCCTTCTTCGCGTCCGTTTGCCCGTAAATTTCGTCAGTTCGCAGTGCGTTGGATTAACGACGAAAGAAAAAAAAAAAAAGAAAAAAAATAAACCGGAAATCAGTCCCTCCTATCGCCCTTACGAAGACGATACCAAATTTTCAACTTCCTATAGCTTCGCCCAGGAACGAATTAATCCTTACCAGCCTCTCAATTGTTACTCGGTTATACCCGACGGACACAGTGTAGGCCTGGAGAAAGCTTATCGCCATAGATATATCAGCTCCCAGTAGCCACGGTAGGTTATACAATTTATTTTATCTATACTCTTTCGTCATATCATGCGCCAGTCCGATTTAATGATTTCAAGGGTCCAAAGCGGTTGACCATTATTGCCTTGAGAAACAATGAGGATAAATAAATTCTTTATTCCCAGCCCTTGCGGTCTCCATTACTTTCTTTTCTGCTACGTGCTCGCTCCAGCATCCAGATACAATGACGTGCACCAATCTTGATGATCTGGCGAGTCGACTGTAGGTACCGAGTTCTTGACTGACAATAACATATATATATATATATATATATATATATATATATATATATATATACATACATATGCACACACATATATATATATATATATATATATATATATTATGTAATACGTAAACGCGAATAGACTATAGGTTAACCGTTCAGTAGATGCAGTCACAATCGACCCCAGTTCTTCTGTTAGATTTGAGATCTTAAAATATATATATATATATATACCAACTGGATATACATAACCATATACCGGGTGCATATCGATCGGAAGTCACTCCGTATGCCGCCTACGCTCCTTCGTACCAAAGAGGCACCGCTCTCTGGCGCTCTATGATAAAACAAGAATTAAAAGTCAAATGATAATGTCTCGAGAGACAGTAGCCGATCTTATCATATCCGCGTATACACTTTAGAGGACTCCGGCCCTTATCCCATCTGGCCATCTAAGAACGGTAGATGCTATGTGTAACACGCATGCCTCGATGATTATTCGAAAAGGACTAACGTAGCAACGATCGTACGCTTGGATTAACTTTACTTGCTGGAAGGTTTTATGGAGGGGGAAGGCGGGGAGGGGGGTTCTTTAAGAATTTCTCGAAAATTTTTTTTTTCCCACCAGCTATCAGACGTTTTCATACACGCGCGAATAATAAGGCGGACGCGTATTCGCACGGCTCCTTTGGTCAGCGACGCTGCTCGGTCACGTCGCGGCGGCGACGTCGAGAATAAATCTCGTTATGATTGGAGATAAAATATTTCTGTCCGACGGTATAGAGGAAGACGCGCTTAAGACTGGTACGGGAGGCTGGGAAAAAAAATACCAGGTACCGCTGTACCACTAATTTATGTTCTTGTGAACGAGACTTAAGCTCAGCATCGTGTTAGGCTAATCTCGTATGAACGTTTGGTACGTTTCTATTATGTAAGCTGGATTACCAGTGTGTCGTTCTGTTCTCGCGGTGTTATTAAAGATACGTTATAGCGATTGAGTGAAATAATGATCGTGGGTCGTGGCTGAGGGTCATTTCCATGTGACGATGACGTCAACGCGTAAGGCTTCGGATTCGAGCAGATAGAAATTGGTCGAAGATATTTGACTTCCGTTTTTTTTTTTTCAATAAATATTTACCGATATACAGATATATCGATTAGGCGTTAATTATATTTGTTTGATTGATTGATTTTTATAATTAAAAAATTACACAGTCGAGACTAAATTGGAGCTTTCGAGGATTACCTTGAATTTACGCATGACGACGATTCGTCTTTTACGGTAAAAAAAAAAACAAGATGGCCGATACTTGCATAAAATTATATCGAATCGCGGCTTACTACGGTAAAAGGAAATCGAACGAGTTTTTTTGTACGAGCAATCAGCCGTACTCGGTAATTACATGAGCGGCCGTTGATTAGCGACGTGTGGCCAGCATTAGAAATAATTAATCATTCAAACGAGCCAAACGGGCTCGCTTGCTCTTTGCCATGCTAATGATCTTTTTTTTTTTTAATCAAGAATTGACTATATTTTTTTTTTCAATTTTCTATCGGTAACGTAAATTTATGTTATGTTTCAAGAATTTGTATTCTCGATGACGTCATTCGGCCGTACCCCATGTGCACGGGGCTCGTTATCGGTCAAAGGTCGCTATACGAAAGCGATACGTCCACTCGATCCTCGAAGAATTTACGTTTCACTCTGTACACACCTATGTATACGTGCAAGGTAAAACTAGTTACGCCATTTTGTATTTGAGCACCAGCAAGGAGTGTCGACGGGTGGTAACAGTCTGCCCCAACCGTGTCCCTGTCCCTTTTGTTGGATGCCTAGTGACTCCTGAAAATCGAACCCCTAATGGAATTAACGAGGACCGATGCTTCGAATGGCTCCGGGGTGTCCGCGTGGCTGCCGCCGTTGTCGACGTCACTGCCGAAGGGTACGAAAAGTCACACTCCCCCAGTCACACGGCTTAACCAATCATGGTTGAGAAATAAGTGAGCTTCCAATCGACCCCTACGATTGGTCCGCATCCGGTGGCTTGATTAGCCAGGAAATCGTGCGTGTCACACGTGCGTCGCCATAACCTAGAGGGTCCTCCAACCCATCCGGAGGATATTGAAAAGAAAATTTTTCCCCAAAGACATATCCGGTGTGTACGTGCCGTTAGCTTTGCTTAAAAAATTATTTAATTTCTCTTCAACAATAATAATAACACGCTACAGTAACACAGAGACGCGACCCGGTACTCGAGTCCTGCTCGCATGTAAATTCGAAAAGCAATATCCAGCAATTGGGTCTCGGAGCGTGCCCAAGGTGGCTGTGAGTACGATGCCGCGTTAAGGCGGTATATTAATTTATCAATGCTCCCTACGTAATAATCACATCACATAATCTCACCATAAATCATACTCATTCGTTACAGCTTCGCCGAGTCATTAGTACCTCCACACGTGAGGTTGCACCGAGTTGAAAATCATTTCTCATGGCTATTTGCACTCGTCCTACGATTTGACGCGTATTGCCAAATCGTTCTGAATAATCGTGAGAGGGGATCGACGGGTATCGAGCTGTATCGCGCGGCAGGCCTTATCCTGTGATATCTATGGATACTGTGACGACGATAATGATAATGGTAAAAATTCATTACGAAAACCAATCTCCCGTAGACCGATTCCTCGCTGTACCGAACGCTCGAATTTTCACTAGAAAATCACCCGAGCTCTCAAGGACGCTGCCACGTAATTATTTTCACTGGAGCAGAGTCATTAGAGAGATTTCGAATTTGTTGTACGGCAGAGCGCGTAGGCCGCTCTCGACGCGTTAGACAGGGAACTAGACGCAAAGTCCCGCCCATGCCAAGTTCTAACTAATTTCTAATACGCAGCTCCGATACTCGCTGAGCGTGCAGCTTCGTTCGCCGGCGTAACCGTGTATTTCGTAAGACGCGTGTTCCGATGTGACAAGATCGGGACAGCATTTCATCTCGAGGGAGACGGCGAACGGGATAGATGCTTTGGGAGATAAGATCCGTTGGCTCTTAGGATGCTGGATGCTGGAGGACTGGAGGAAGGAGAGAGAAGGGGAAGATTGGATTGGTTCGAGAGAGCGAGATTGTCGGATTGACGGAAAAGGGACGAAATTAAGTGGAGGGGGGGAGGGGGGGGGGATAGACGCGACTAAAATTACGAAAGTAACTGGACCAAAGATGTTTTTTATTCTAGACCCGTAAGACTTCACGACTTGCACGCAGATTGCCGCTAATTAAGATGAAATTGAAATCAATTCGTTGCTCGTGGAGATAACGTGTTATCTTGTCGTCGGTATATACTGATTACATTAATTAACATACGGAATGGGGTAAAAGGGCGTATTAATTAGGTGTATGTGTGTCACTTAGAAAATAATTGTACGGCCTATTTTTTTTTTTTTTTTTTTTTTTAAAGCACGTTCGGGCATATGCGAGTTGTCAGTCGTGAGTGGATGTCAATGATTATTTTTATTCGCTCGATCTAACTTGGACATGTCGTACGATCGGGTACGATTTATGGGTTCGATTGGTACATATTATATCGAGGATCTGTAATGCAGTTACCAAATATATGGAAATACCAAGGACTCCTATTTAACAGGCGTTATCTGGACGGTCTCATTCGACCGGACATCGTGCGTGGAGAAATCGGTATTCTGTTAATGTTATGTAGTAATGTAGTACTCGATCTCACGTATGCATGGAATTCGAAAGGACACGATGCTTAACTAGACAGATTTTTTCTTTTCTTCTTTGGTCGTATCTTTATTTTTTTTTTATTATTTCGTCATCATCATCATCCCTGCATCCCACTCATCTCCCGTATACACGCTCGTGCGCTTCATTTTATCATGACTAATTATGGGCATCCCGCTCTTCCCCGGTATCGTGTCCATTTTAACAGCCGTACGATAAATAAGTCATTAAATCGTTACACTATGCGCACAGCAGCGCGGAGGACCGCTTTCGTAGGATTCGATGTCATAAAGTTTCGCAATGGCATTTCACGTGCTCTTTGATCGCAGCCGCTTTTCGTATCGCCGATGGCTTATATTTTCGACTCGTAATAAATTGCCGATGACGATTTTCAAAAGGAGCCGTGGATAGAAAAATTTTTGTGTCTTGTAATCGCAGCGACGTGCTCGGTAGGTAATAAAGATTTTTTTTTTAAATCCGATCCCGCCCTTACCGACCTTAACGAGTTCTTTTCTCGATCCCTCTGAGCCTGTAATTATAGATCTTACATGGCCACCATTACCCGGTCATTCTGCTAGACCGGGATCGCTACTTCTAAGAACGATTAGTACCAGCAGCCTCTCTTCTTCGAAACATTGCATAACACTCGAAATATCACACAATGCCTGATGACACTTAATAAGTGGACGCTCTAATGAAATTTATTCACACAACGGACAACTGTTAACGAGGCCTATACTTTGAGTGACGCGCAATGAGACGCGCACCTCTTTTGCCTTTTGTTCGTGTTTTCGCGGCGATTAGTGACGTCTCGAATGCCGACGGGACAAAACGTTTGAAGCTACTTTTACCCTCTATTGCGTCACCCCACTCCGCCGCCCCTATTATATCCATTCTTGTACTTCGGTTTCACCAGAGGTCGAGCCGACGGGTCACGCTTGACACTGTCGCCTGCATTCATACCTGTGGGTCTCCTAGTGACTTTTTTTTGTCCCTAGACAATTTAGGTCCCACTGACTATTTTTCACTTTAGGCTATGGTCTCCTTAGGAACGACCTTGCATAGGATGCACCGATTGCACCACCCAAGGTACACTTAAGGAAACAATAAATGCATTTGGGTGCGAAGAAAAGTGCATCCATCCAGAATTAACGCGTTCCGTATGCACTTGATGCACAGTATCCTCGGGTCTGTTATTACGGCTGGGCGCAGGACTGACGCAATCCTTGCGACCAGAAGCGATATCCTGCTGCTGTTATAACGCTGCAGCGAGTTGCATCAATTATCATCCTTTATGGACCGGGTAAAGAGTGCGCACTCGCTTTATATAAATGTGCATTCTGACTGTTCCATTTAATCGTAGCATCCGGTAGCTTAAGCATCTTCAAGCTCGAGAGCACCAGGTATCGGATCGGTGTATCTGCCATTGAACTGGGAATACCAAGAGCCCAGTAACTTCCTGGTGAAAACTGCAGTGGAATGCAGGAGGTTGCATTCTCGGCAGTAATATCCGCTCGCATTGAGACAAGAGCCAGTTACGTTTCATGATACGAATATTGCCGATGATTAAGGATTAGCGTGCGACTCTTACGTATCCGTTGTGATAACGCTAAACGCTTATCCGAGCAATTTCTTAATAGAAATGAACCTCCTCTGGAATGCGTTATGAAATTTAAAAAATTAAATGTCTACGTAGTGTATAACACGTATAAAGCTACTGCAGTCGCTTTCATTGATGCGACTTACTTAGCTTTCCTGTTGGCTCCGCTCGTTTCCGTTGGAATGAAAATTACCCAGCAACTCGCCCTGCAATCACTATTAGCTGCCAGCAATCGCTACCACACTATCCACGCTATACTGTCCAGGCCGATGCATCAAGCTGATTCTTTTCTGAATCCTCGTCGTTCATTGAGAAACTCGCGACAAGCCTCGGGAAACTGCGTAAATGCATACGGATGCGTACGTAAACGCATATCTAGACGGACGCGTCACTTTGTCGTTTTCGTTAAATTTCGTAACAGAGGGCACGTGTCGTCAGATAAAACTTGGTACGATTGTCTAATCAGTCCAGTGCACCTTACGGCGAGAGACAATCCTTTGACAGCATGTGAAATTGTTGCGGGTAAGAAGCGAATGAATAAAGTAAAGTGACAGACGTGAGAATTGTACGCGGCCTAGTTGGTTAGGTAAGCGCGAGTCCAGCGCGCTCTGTAGGCTGCGCGCGGAACTAACCTCCTGTCGTTTCGCGCACGTAAATTATTATCGCGCCAAAGTTATAACCCGAGCTGCTAATTATATCGGCTACTTAAACGCGTGCCGATTAATCTCAGGGTGGCGAAGGCAGTGGCTCTGTGTTTCCCTGTCGCCAGGAGGACGTCGTGACTAACCTTCTCTCACGTGGTGGCCAACGAGCGATATATCCACGCTAACCGAGTGACAAATAGGTCCACCGGGTACTTCCTAGACGCTATCGCCGGGGAGTAGCCGTTAAATTGCCGTTAACGGCATTAGAGGGAACGACAGGCCTGGGAGTCTTCTGGTAGTCGTGTGATTAGACTGTGTATAGTCAAACGTTGGAAGCAGCATCTTTTTAAATGCTGCACGCGTTGAGGTCGCGTGGGATATCGTTTAGGAGCCTGAACGCTGCGGTGGATTATCGTGATAATTTAACACCTGAAACAGTATTACCAACTTTATTTCTTCTCGTGTATCTATTACCGCCGGTACTACCTGGTTACCTACTATGCTCGTACAGTATATCAAGTACCTGGGTGCAATGTATTTCTATCCACTGTATTCGCGTGTAAATTTTCTCAATGCTACTGCCACGTCCTTACTCGCAGCTTTGAATCGAAACGAAGTCACGCACCTGGATGGCAGCTACCAGACTCGATCATCGTTCTGATTTATATCCGTGCACGCAGGCCAAGCTGCTAAGTGCACTTCTAACGGGTAAAATCATCTCCCTTCTGATAGTGGGGTTATCATTTTTTTTTTGTATATAAAAAATAAATCTACTCTCCTGCTATACGTGTATCTAGTCTTGACAGCTGCACGTGTTCTCGTTGCGAGATTCACGCTCGATTCTCGACTATCGGTTATCGAATGCTTATGGTTGTCATTAGGCAACTTCACGCGTCCTCCTTTTTTGCAATTTGTACGATACCTCATTGGCGATTTATCTCGATATGTTTTCTTGTTATTTTACACGGATAAACGTCAGTCATTTCGTGATTATTGCTATTATGGAAATTTTATTACGCAATGATCTTCTTATACGGTCGATCGTTTTTTTTTTTTTGAAATCTTTTATTATTTATTACTGCTCGTCAAATTATTAGTAAAATTGTTTATCGATGACTATCGAGGAGTGAAATTACCTGTGATTGAATTCACGTGCTGATCGATTATTCACTTTGAAATATTAGATCGACAATTAGTAATAGGTGTCGGTTTCACGTAGTAGCCTAGTCGCTAATTTCATTTGATTCTCACGAACATTGAAAATCCCCATAAACATCCCGCTTGTCTGATTAAATTAATGAACGCATTAAATTTCAAAGTCCGCACACGATCCTCCACCGCAGCCTCGAGAATATCATCCACCACGGATAACATACCGAGCAAATAGAAAGTGCACGTGAACAACAATAATTGCACTTTGCCAGTTTCACGCGAATCTGTCGTCATCGATGATTGATCGACTCGATCGATACGCGTCTTTAACCGTCATACGATATCCGATTCAAGCAATGAGCATCCAACGCGTAATACGGTCAAGTGCGTAAGACACGCGACTGCACGCCTCGGCGACTCTTGGAATTTTCAAAGCGTAACGGCCACCGCCGCGCCTTGCGGCTGGCGAATCGATGCAACTGCGTGACTTCACAGTTGATCCCGATCGGTCAGCGGAGTCATCGGTAAACGCTGAAACCATTTCACAATTGAGCCCCGCATAAAAGGTTATGTGCGACGGGACTATTAATAAATACGATAGATACAACGAGCGACTGCCGGCTGCGTTCACGGAGGGCCATTACGACGCTATAAAAACGTATTCGCTTATTACCGTTAAATAAATTAATACACGCCCACTCACAGTATAATGGAGATATGTAGGTCCTCGGCTCGTGTCTCTTTGCCGCGATAACTAGAGATACGTATAATAAATATACACAGTCAGAGATAGCATGCCAATAGAGTGGGCCGGCTGACATTTCGCCATTTTGCCGTTTGCGTGGGTAATCGCGAAGGGAACAGGTGTCGCTTCGGCCATTATCCCTGTGTACACCCGTAGCTACGTATCCATCCTAGACACTTACCGATCAGCTGCTTTTACCAATAGAAATGACAGCGACGTAATAACAAATAGGAACAACCAGGGAAAACGACGCATACATGAATTATTAATAAATACGACAAAAACAACGTATCATAACCACATCCGCGTACACAATGTATCGAAGTACGCGCGGCGACCCTTCGCGTCGCTTGGAACATTCCAGAAGCCTGTTAGAAGTTCCTATTTCGCTGTAATCCCGTCAGATGGCACCACCGTCTGGTAGTAACCCGCGATACACCCCAGGACGATGCACGCGTCAAATTTACGAGCTATGTAAAGCGCAACGGAGGCGCGTAACGGCACGTAGAAGACACAGTGGAAACTGCTGACGCAATGTGGCTGCGCGTTTAACCTTTGTCGGCGTAAACTTATAATCCTGCACGATATACCAGCCGTACCTAATCTCTATTCGCACGTTTCGTTTACACCTTAACCGAATAGACAGGTCGAAACCGTTAGACTGACTACACTGCTCACTTGCAGCTTTGAGGTTACTCAGGCTACGCGATAATTTATGGCCGTTGGCCAACGCGCGTCTCACGATCAGCCTATTTGGCTTCCATGTGATATTTATTGCCTCGATCTGGCCTCTCTCGTCCACCCGTCGATACCGCGCCGTCGGCTAAATCTTCCTCTCGCACGTAATAACACTCACGCTAATAGTAATTATTCTATCGACACTGCAAACACACGAAATTCACATCTGCGAGTACGACTGACGTAACCCTTGTGACTTTTAAACGCGTTCATAACTGCCGTAACGATTTACACTTTTATCCTGGTTATACGTGATATCTCGCATGTTTACGCAATCTGAAATTGTACAGCGGACCAGGATGAGAATTCGAAAACCATGGAAACTCTCGTTCCTCCACCTACAAGTTGAAGGAAAGTTCAACGGTTTCCAGTGGGGTTTTACGGTTAAGGTTTCACAGTGTTTGGTTAGCAATAACAATAATAATATCAGTCCCCTTCGGTATTCAGCCGGGGTCCTTCATAGAGGGTTTGTACTTCCTTGGGATATGCCGTGTATGTGCGTATACATATATCACCCAGCATACAGCCACAGTTCGATAATCAATAATCAAGAGTTTTAGGTTGACCATCGCTTTTCTCTGTGATGATAATAATAATAATATCAGAACACAATATACTTTGGCTGACCCTACCGATATTAAGCATTCCAGAGCGGCAATGCAATAACGCGAGCTATCGATGCATAGGAATTGAAATTTCCTAAGCGTGTACACGTACATCGACGAGCCGTTCGATTTAAAATATTCCGAAGATTATATTGGCTCCGGAGAGTTATTGCCACGAAACCGAGACAATTTCGTAACTCCTCCCATAAATTTTGAAATACGAACAGAACGCTTCTCGCGCGACTTTCGTAAATGACCACGAAGATATGCCGCCATTAACGAAAGCACGTTCTACATTTAATTATCGCGGTCCATCGTGCTCGATGACTTACGGTATCACGCGTGCCACATATATACACATACGTATCCGAATATACCTATCGTTTGATCTCCGAACACTTTCAGCTGCGGACTCGCCCATTGCCCGAGTCTGCCAATCGCATATAAAACTAGCAGAAATATATAGAGAAACTGAACGTTCGATCGACGCCCACGGTTATCAGTTCCTTTATGTCGGTAAGCGTGCTTGGATATCAATGGTCCTTAACGAGGCTCATCCAGCTCCTTTGGATCGTACAATGCGCGTTAACGTGATTGTACTCTGCCATCTTACGTGACAATTTGGACGAGTGAGGCAGACCCCCCTCCCCCTCGAAAATTCGAGGATTCATCTCGACGGTGACTCGATGATTTTCGTGGGATCGATAATCGACGGAGGGGTATCAAGTATATTTTAATTGATCTTTATCATTGTCATTATCAGTTATAAAGCTAATGATACACGGTAGTCATCATATGTCACGTACTTCTAATATGTTAATAGAGCCGTGCGATTTGTAATTGAGCTACTGACGCGCAAAGCCGCATTGCATATCCGTGCCAGGTCGTTAGAAGTTTGTCGGATAGAATTTTATTGAAGGAAACCGCTAATTATCATCGATTAATGCATCGTTCACGATAATGACGCCATGTTACGCTAATCGTGATCGCTCCCGACGCTCCCGACCGACCGACGCTGTTACCTTCGCTGCCTATACAGGAGCGCGTGTCCCGTGTATAGATGTATCTATTGCTCGAGGATCGAGCAACGTCATTTCCGATCGTCGCGATTATTATTATTGTTCGTAACGACGAATCCAAAAATAGAGAGAAACTAACGTATAGGGTAATGCAATATTGATGGCCTTTTGGGAGAAAGCGTTTTTTGAAACTCCTTTTGCCGGCGCGGAGTGAGATCATTCGGAAAAAAAAAAGTGGGCCGCAGGAAATGATCTTTCGTTCTTCTTTTTCTCTTTTTTTTTTACCTCTCGTACATACGTCTTTCTGTCGTGTTTATGTGCTGAATATCAAGTTAGCGTTACGCAACGGTATATATACATATATATTTCTAGATGATAAAGAAGATGGAAATATTTTTTTTTTTCTCTCTTTACAGATATGAAACCGTCTGATAGGGGCGAGAAGGCTATGTTGTCCGGAAGTGCGGAACCTTTGGATGTGTTTTGTTCGGTGCCAGGAAGGTTATCGTTATTAAGCAGCACCAGCAAGTACAAAGTGACGGTGGCTGAGGTCCAGAGACGACTCTCGCCGCCAGAATGCCTGAACGCGAGTCTACTTGGCGGAGTACTCAGGAGGTAAGTCATTAAGGTGGATCAATAATTATTTATGTGCTCGAGGCGTTTAGTTAAATTAAAGAAAAAATTAATATATGCACACACATATATATAGATATATATGTATTTCAATGCATTATTATCATCCGTAGAGAGTGTCACGTGGTTTGTCAATTGAGTAGATACGTCCGCAGACGGTAGAGGAGAAGGATGCGCGTAATTCGGGACACACTTCAGAGTATGAATACAAATACGTCATCGGTCCTGGACCAAGATCTCGCAGTAGCAACATTAAGATGTATGCAAATTAGAGAATCCTTCACGCGGATATGCAAACCGACTGGAACGTCCGGACTCGTTTTCTCTTGGCCGAGACATCACGAATGGAGTCCGGCCGAAGAGACTGGCAGGCAGGCAGACGGACGGATGGACAGTAAGATGAACGAGATGCGGAGACCCTCGCCTGGTCCATTCACGACTATAATTCAAGAGCGTAGTCTTACTGACACGAGAGAGGAGAGGCGAGAGACCAGATAGAAGGGAGCAGAGAACTCATTCATACCAAGAAGATACGGCTTGATGTATTACGTTCGAAGGAATAGGTTTAGCGCGGGAAATTTGAAATAACTCTATCGGCCGATTTGGACTGTATCGCTTGAAAAGAGGATTGCGCTTAGAGTCGCAAGATCTAGGAAATTTATTGACATTCGCACGGGTGTCCGGTTGCAGGATGCTGGAAAAAAAAGTTTATCTCACTCGACCAGTCGACTCCTACAGACAGCTTGATCCTTACTTGATCCCAGGACGACTCGGTGCGGCTAATTTATACCTTAGCAGGGTGTAATTTATTCGTTAATAATTCTGATCGTTAAAAGCGAGACTAGGGTGATCGAGATCTAGAGCCTAGTGGGTTGGTAATGGTAACGATTGCCAGTGAATTAGTTCAACTTGCTACCAGAGGTAGAACCGGCTTTTTCCTTATCTCGGTTTGGTAGCTGCGTGATGGTCAGCGGTTGTCAGGAAATTTTTAGTGTAGTACGAGATAAGGGTTTGTAGGATTAAGTAACAGGAGTCACCTGGGGTACAGCGTCCCGTACTGTTGCTACACAGTCGCTACTTCTGTACTGGCCATTATTGTATTTGGCTACCTCAAGTCCGACTGGTATCGGTCATGTATTATTCTAGGTACCTCTTTATAGCCACGACTACCGTACCCAGGTCTCTTAGAACCTTACAAATGGATTATAAATAGAAAGTAAAACCTACAAAACGAAACGCGGCGGGTCCTCCTTAATTAACGGTCTTAAGTGGTAGCCATGTTTTTTATGACAGCCTCTTCTCAACGCAATCGCTAAACCTTTCCCAGCGTTCTTGGACTTTAATTTTATTCAATGGAATTGATTAAGGATTCACGCTTCGAGACGTCTTTTAAATTCACTGGCCAATCCTAAAGTCACTTGTTCCAAGTACACCTGGTTAACCTCCATATACGTATACATTGGTAACAGTGGTATGGGAGGCAAACAGGTACCAAACATATGGGGATGACAGTGACATATTCCCGTCTGGCCGCGTATGCATGAAAATTTTGTTCCGTGTAGTCACCTGGGCAGTGAGAACGAGCCAGTAGTCAGTTCAGCGAGGAACAGCGAGAAGATCGGTAGCGAAGGGAAATGAGTGAGGAAGAAAATGATCTAGGGAGGCTAATCGCGAACTGGAGCCATCGCGAAGACGAAGAATAGTGCTGAAGAAAATATTGAAAAAGTAACCCGATCAAGCGTGGAGCCTGATGTATATGCAGCATCTCTTAAAATTAAATCCTTGTATCCGGCTTGTTCGCAGGACTTTATCTAAAACTAATTTATGAACTTGCTCTTCTAACACCGAGTCTTATCCACCATTAACACGACCACCTGCCTGATTTATGCTCTTCGTGGGAATGCTTCACGCTACCATGTGTACCTATATCTGATCCAGTATAATATTACTTTTTTTTTTTTTTCATCTCTTCCTCAGCCTCATTCCTATCCATTACGCAATGCTTTATCATCCGCAAGCTCGGCTAGCTAAATCATCAGGATGATCGGTGACGTAGCTACGTCACCCGACTGTTACTCACGCATACCGTAAATCCCGTAATCGCCATCCAGACGATCTTTTGATACAAGGATGATCCACTTGGGAATCTGCACTACCCATAGGTACTATGCAAATGAGATACTCCTAATTATGGACTCCGAGTGTCAATTCTGCACGCAGCCCTCGAGCATCGAAAATGATATAACTCATCCATACCGATAGCGATCTTCACCGTAATTACGAGTACTCTGGATAGAACAGCCATAGGTATATCATGTACCAACGAGTACCTATCGATATGATTTTCGATGCAGGTCCAGCGGGAGAACCGATCGTTAGGAATTCTTCCATGTTTCATTGAGATGCACGTGGGATGCTGTTAAGGGACTGTCTTTGTTTTATTAAAAATTGGGATTTTTTTTTTAAAGATCATTATTCACTACTCTCTCTCTCTCTCTTTCTCTGTCATTCTCCTTATTTCCATGGGTACCATGAGCTATGTCAGACCAGACCACCCATTAACGCTACCAGCTTCCCACCGAAAGACACGTAATCAGGGAGCAGTGCCAGGTTGGCGGTTGGGGTAAGGGTAACCCAAGGCGAATCCACAACTAAGAAAGCGAGAACGACAACGAAACTTCAAACCGAGACGGAGGATCGTTTGCAAGACAAGACGACGTAATGAGTGGAGCACGTTTCTCGTCACGTTCAGCGTTAAAGGAGGCAGGCGAGCACTTAAAACCGAGGCGCCTACAGCGCCCGGACGAGAGACGTCATTGCCAAAGGAGGAAAGTAGGAATGGACCAGTAAGATAAAAAACGAGAAGAGCAGAACTTGGAGTGATTAGAAGTACAAAAGGGTGAAGAACTTTTAACTATGAGATCTCATTGACGGCTCCCAATCTGACGGCTTGGATGTTGGCACGTCGTGAGCGTAGTATAAGCAGCGAAAAAAAAAACTGCTTGGGTACTTTTTTAATTATTTTTGTTTGTAACCCTCGTCATTTTTTTTTTTGCACGTCAGAATATATTTTGTCGTGCGAAGAGAAAAGGTCAATGGTACTGTCGGGACCAATGAAGTCTGACGTGTAAATGAATTAATTACCGGTCCCGGTTGGACATCGTGAATCGTATTGGCCTTACCCCATGAGCTCCTACGGGCCGAGATAAACGATTACATAAACGCGCAAGCTCCACAAAGGTGTACCATACACAAAACCGTTACGGTGCGCCGTGATGGATGGCCAGGGAGTTAGGAAAGAACTCGCCGTATCGAGTTCTCGTTGGTCGGATGTGTGCGCGCCCGAGTAAAGGAGGATGCGGGGAATAATAAAGGCGATGGGAGAGAAAACGGGCGGGCCGATACGTGAGACGAAGGGGCCGAGGGGGGAGGAAGGGAGGCCAGAAAGAACCACGGCAGGAAGTTATTTTGGAACGTATCAAATGTTGCTCTGGAGTCCGCCGGTAACACCAGGGCCCCCAGCCTCTCGTTGCCCAATCGCCGATGACATGCCTCAATGGATTATGCTAATTTCTTTCCTTTACGATTTCTTTTTTGGAATATATAGCCGGGTGATTAATGGAAAGGTACCGTTTCGAAATTGCCGTCCGTCGAAGCGCGGAAGCGATTATCTTTACCGGCCGAGAACCCACCCGAACGTACGTGCCACTGCGCGAGACATCTTGTGACACCCTATCTCTCGATATACAATATCCGTGTACCGAACTACATCCAATGGAACGAGGCTCGCCTTATTTAATAATTGAACCTTTATCCTGTTTCAGAGCAAAGTCCAAAAACGGTGGACGTCTGCTCAGAGAAAAGCTCGAGAAGATTGGACTCAATCTACCGGCAGGCAGAAGGAAGGCTGCCAACGTAACTCTGTTAACCTCCTTGGTGGAAGGTAAGGCAATTTTTGAACTTACTCGCTCTCCGTGATCTCCAGTGTTACCAACTCTATCCAGATGGAATTAGCTATGTGAAAAATGGCATCCGGCGGTTTTTTTTTGTTTTTCTTTTAAAGTTTACAAGGGAGTGCCCAGCTTCACTTTGATTTTTTCTCTGACGTTAGAGATACACGTTAGGTTGGTATTCCAGTGTACCATGGTTAATGAGAGACAGCCCTCTGTATCGTAATAGGCGCGCGACGCCAGTGTGCACAATAATCGCTGCTCTTCTATTAGCAACGGTTTAATGACGCGAATGAAGTTTGTTAGAGTGTTGGTAACGACGTTGATTATAATTTACGATCGGCAAGCTTCCATAAAACACCGTGCGGACCTTTCTTTCTCGCTGCATACCTACATCCGTACCTTATATACATATCAGTTTTGAAGCGTAAAGCCGCAGCATCCTTCAGGTACCGTAGACGCGCATAGTAATACCGAGGATCGTCCACCTCGAGTGGTACCAACCTACACCCGTTTCCCTATACCCAACCAACCTCAGATCGATCATCCTTGAATCACGTGGTCTTTAGAGAGGCAAAAAGGTCAGTTTTCACGTATACCTACCTACCGGATGATTCTGTCGCACCAAGCCAGATACGTAATTATAATTCATAATGAGCGCCAGTCTCGATATCCAAAGTGTAACGGTCAACAGACGTGGACCAGTATCGTGGGAAATCGAACCAGTCCCAAGTCTCTCGACTATCCGCTCAAACTTCTTCTTCCTCTTCTTCGTCGGCCTTTTTCTCCTCCGAACAAGGACAGAATCATCCAATCCACGATTCGTCGCTTCGAGAACTTCGAAACCCGGAGACATCTCACCTTCCGGCTAATCCGATCGACTTGACGCACGTAGTGGGTATAGATACGTGTGCGTATATATATGTACATAGGCTGTTACACCAGCTTCCATACCAGGCGATGGACCCTTACTCTGCTCCATCTATCTCGGGACTGATCTCTGACGACTCGAACGCTAATTAGACTGTCACACGCGTTCACGATTCGCCTTGACGCTTTTACGGAGACGCTCTTGCGTACCTCGGGGAACGTCCGCGGCGTCGTCGTCGCGACGTCGATCCGCGTGATCGACATTTTCGAATGACGATCTTTAATACCGTATCGATCGTAATCGACTCGGCTCTTGTTTCACTGACTTTGACGACTACACGTGAACGACTGTTGACCATATTGCCTGCACATGGGATGGCTATGCTAAGCAGGCACAACTTGGCCCCGGGACACTAGTCAGTCCTACCAACGAAAAAGTTAGCTTCGATAGTAAACTAGGAGAAGCAAAAGAAAAGAAGGTGTCACGCGCATGCGCAATAAGATATATGACAAACGATCAAGTGTCAGGTAAAATCATGGATACACACGTAAATGCGCAATTCATTTGTTAAATTCACTCGTAATCGTACAGGAAGGCTTGTGCAATTACCAACGTTACGTGCGGATCGGTACGAATCGGCAAGGGATTCCGCGACGGAGGATGATCATCGTCTCACGAAGTGGTACCCGGTTCGGTCTGTGTCCTATAACTCGCCTACGCACGTCTTCGTACCGTCACGTTTTCTTCGAGTCTCCGTTCCCTCCCCTCGTCTCCCACCACCCTTCCCCATATGCTTTTTGCAACAGTACCGCCTCCTCCCTGCACCCTCGTCCACCGTAGTTTCTCAAGCCTTTCGAGTGCCCGCAGCATCCGCCTTTTCCAACGTTTCTTCTAACGCCGAGACAGACTCGACACTTACATACCTGTCACAGGAACAAAAGCAAATGAAAGGAGTCCCTGGCCTTCCCGTCGCACATTGGCCAATCGGATCCTCATCAATTTTCAAACAGTTATACAGGCTCGCTGCGACGGAGATGCTGACTGATAATTCATCGAAAAAAAAATTGGAACGTTCATCGGGTACCTTATTTTCACATTTTGATCATTGACTATTCGGCTCTACCTACTTCTAGGATCGGTGATGCTGGCTCCTTGGAGCCTTGGCTGATATGTATATATATATATTATGTATGTATATACGAAATGAACATTAACCGATTTACATACGAATACAAATGTTGGATTTAAATTACGCCACGCGCTCTTCTCTCCTCTCTCCAGCATCCAGACAGAGTCGCACATTACTCACGGATATTACTCGCGCGGAGCGTGACTCTACTCTTCGAGCCTCGCCTGGAAGATGGTGGTGGGTGGCAAAGAGTGAAGATGGCAAAGGAGGGGGATGGGAGGGGGGGGGGGGGGATCATCTAACCAATTTTTCTCAAATTTTTTTTTTATCATCACCCAATTATTTTCGTAAAGGCATACTCGCGCAATGGACCGCAAAAACCATCTTAACGTACTCACATCTATAACTACGTACTAATATGTTGTCTACCTCTGACTGGCAACAGTTTCGGTACGCGGAAGAACGTTCCTAAAATCTCATGCCTCGGCCATTATCGAGGATAATGGAACGTAATTTGCGGTCGTGGATCGTGCATCGATCTTACCTTAGGAGGAAATACGAGCCGGGCAAACGATTTGGGTTACGTGCAACAGTCAATTGTACTCTGTATACTTATGTGCTACGTATCGGACGCCATCATGGATCAAATTTTATAGACGCCGTGTGTTACCAACATGCGTGTGTGTTGTGCGATGTACATAGAATACATTTACATTGAATTTGATACCTTTCATTTTTTTTTTTCCGTGTAAAGCTGGGTTATATGCAAAACGTGTCATTTTTTGTAATTTTCGTCTCTTCAATTGAGTCTCTGTGATCTCATGCATACATATATATATTTTTTACGATTTATTTGAACGCGTTAAAGAAATCGCAATTCCGGCTGATCGCGTTAATATCGCGCATCCTGCGCGATCCCGGTACAGACCGGAGGACCGACTGAGTTTGATATTTATTTTTATAGTCGGCTAAACCAACAGTTAATTCCTCCTCGGTGAGATCGGCCGATATGCAAATCCTTGCTAAATCCTCGTGTAACTTTACTGAACGATCAGAACTCACCTTTCGGCTCTGTGTATTCGCCATTGAGTAAGCTTCGCGGATCAGTTCCTACAAATGCGCGTGTGTATATATATATATTGTTCCATAGGCTAAATCGAACTTAGTTTTATGACGAGAAGGATAAACGTCCCGTGATTGGGTGCCTTACGTGAATTTTACAGTAACTTCTTGGTTTTTTGAAAATTTCAAAATCGATAAGACTCCATTAGCGCACATTGGCATCCTCCATTTTGTCGTACTGGCAATTGTCACTCGCAGGTGTGTCACGTTAATTGCCATCCGGTCAAGGAAATCCAATTCTACGTCGATCGTGTGACGATCTGCAATCGTACAGAGAAATACATAGGACTGTATATACTGACCTCTGACCCCGACATCCGCAATCGTTCCTTTACACGTATCAAGGGCAGACAAAAAATGATTTGACGTACTCGATTAGCGTATAGGCAAATGCATCATGCGAGGTTATACACGGTGCGTTAAATGTATGTATACGCAAATACCCGAGGCTGTTACAGGTGCGCACAAAAGCACGCAGAGGGACTGCATGGAGTCACGTTCGAGGGAGCATCATTTATTGCATCGCTGCCTGTCAGGCAATTACGTGAATCATTGGCGATAGATGGCTGATAGATAGAGTAACGTTACCGGACTGGCACAATTAGATGAAAATTATACCGAGAGAATATCTCCGAGCGAAAATCATATCGCTTTGTCGACATTGAAATATTTATCGTTTGAATTGAAAACTAAAATAATCTTTGGACCTGTATACTTTTGAACTCGATGATTTCACTGTGAAGTCACAAAATAATCGTATCACCGTGTTTGCATGTACGCGTGTACGAAATTCTCTTCTCCTCGCGTTCCCTCGCAATAGCCGTCATGTGTGGAACCTACTTTGGGCTCTTATAATTATACGGGGAATGTCGAAAAAGAGTGCGAGAACGAAAAGAGTGGAAGGCGGTGGCAAAAGGAAAGGTATATAGGCTGAGAGGGAACAAATGTATGAAGTCATCCATCCCGACTCTTACTGGACTACATACCGCAAGAGAGGTTGTTCAACCTGGTTTACTCGACTCGAACGATGCGAATTGCCCTGCGCTCGGGAACTTTTAGCGATGGGACCTGCAGACCCCAGTGGTTATCCCTGGACAATTTAGTATTTACCGTAAAGAAAGGGACCGGTCTATATGGTGTAATGTATTATGTGTATCTCTGTACTAACGTGTTGGGTATACTGTATTAACCTGCCGTGGCGTTTGTCCTGAACGTTGCCGCAAGTCGGAAGGGCCCCGGGGTATCGGAGCTTTAAAGAAAATGAGATACTTTTCGTTTCAGGGGAGGCCATTCACCTTGCCAGAGACTTCGGCTACGTCTGCGAGACGGAATTCCCGGCGAAGCAGGTCGCCGAATATCTCAGTCGGCAGCACTGCGAGCCCCAGGACACCTACAGGCGAAAAGAACTCCTTCATGCCACCAAGTGAGTACCTAACCTCCAATAATTGGATTCTAAGACTCTTAGTAACCCGGTGATAAGCCGATGCCTTACCGTTGGATCAATCCTGACGTATCAGTTTAATGACTTATTCTTTCTTCTCGCAGACAAATCACCAAAGAGTTGATGGATCTTTTGAACCAAGACAGATCGCCATTGTGCAACACGCGACCGCATCACATCCTCGATCCAAACATACAGAGACATCTGACGCATTTTTCTCTAATATCGCATGGTTTCGGGAGTCCTGCGATCGTCGCCGCTCTAACGGCAATACAAGTAACTACAATTTTTAATTATCCTCGGAGCATTTCCCTTACTCTTCCATATCGACTCGGATGACGTGAAGCTATGCTTGAAAAATTCTGAAGCTTCTAATCGCTTATTGGTTTGCTTTCGTTAAATCTTACAGAAGTTCCTAAGCGAATCCCTGAATCATCTGGAGAAGATTTATCCCGGGAACGGAAGTGGCGTCACCAGCAGTCAACAGTCAAATCTTGACTCGAACAAGAACAAGGATGGATCCTTAATGAGCGACATGAAAAAGTGACGCCCAGAGGACCCGCCCACCTCTAACGTGGTCACGTCTATCAGGCACTCCTGGCCTTGCAATTGACTTTTCGTCGTAGAATTTCACAACGAAAAGTATTCATGCCGGACCACTATGTTTACGTATTTCTGTTGCTAAGAGGTTGGCTGGTCGGATGTTGGATAATACTTATTAAGAAAGAAAAAAAAAACTATAATGGTGTCATCGTACCCGTATCCTGCGGAATCCGTCTCTGTTCACTGCACTTCGAGCAAGAGAAGGTACAAGAAGAAGAAGAAGAAGAAGAAGAAGAAGAACAAGTGAAGAGAGACATTTAAAGACACGGTGTCCCCCTAAGTCCTTTACCTATCTGATCGTGCTCACAGGAATGATCGATCAATAATTAATCGTCTCAATTGAGAATCCTATCGATTCCTTGAGAATTATTAAACGTACTAGTGGCGCCCCTCGCGCTCTTGCGGAATTTACGAAACCGCGACTTAACGAATCCAACGATTCCGTAGTTATGCATACCCATAGCTATGTATATATTATTGCGGCACGTTTTTCACGATTTACACATCGCGTGCCGATGTTCCCAATGATCGGTACGAGCATGTCGATCGCAATAACGCAGGATCCGCTCGACTGGAATCGTTTAAACATGCGCGTACATATCCTCCGCCCCCTTCCACAATTGTACAAAATGCGTTCCTCAACGTTCTCCGTTACTTTTCCTCTTTTCTATCTTTTTGTTTTATTATTTTATTATTATTATTATTATTATTACTTTTTTACTTGTGGGCTGGGTAATGGTGCCACTGCGGGAGGGTGGGGTTGGGACGGGGTCTTTATACGTGGGGCGGGTCTGGGGTGGGATTGTCAAAAATATTTCGAGATGTGAGCCTAACAAATCTGACAGGAACGACACGCACGTGTACTACAGGTATATGTGCATGCTGCGTCGAGTCGCTGTCAGATTTTGTGTCAAGGCGGATTTTTATAAACACGATAGACGAAAAATGTCAGGGAGAATGTCTAAAACGAGCACGAATTAAAGCCGTCCGAGGCTAAACTATTTATAAATATTGTCGTATGTCGTAATAACGCTGAGTTAACCAATATTTTTGGAGATTGTAATGAAATAGAAAAAGATGGTGGTGGGACTTGTTGTTTGTTTGTTTGTTTTTGTTATTTTCTCTCTCTCTCTCTCTCTCTCGCTCTCGCTCGCTCTCTCTCGCGTTGAATCAGTGTTCATTAATTTTTCCATTATCTATCACACTTGCACGCATCTCTGCTGTGATTTTTATTATTTTTATATCATATCTCTCTCTCTCTCTCTCTCTTTCTCTCTCTCACTCACTCTTTACTCGGATCTCTTTATACCTTCCGTTCTTGAGGAATTGCACCCTCGCGACTTGCGCTAACAAATCCATTCGTGTGGATGTGTAACCAGGGCGCAGAAGGCAAAATAGAAGACATTAAAATAAATAGAGAAACAATGAAAATTAAGACAGATCTTCCAATGATCGTGCCAATACGAATAAAATATATAGTTAAAAAAAATGAAATGAAAACTTGCCATTCATGATGTGCCAATTTACCCTTATGTCGTGCTGCAGTTATACGGCTAATCAAAAAAAAAAAATAACGTATAACTGTTGTAGGGCGGCCAAAATCTTGCGAATGTAAAAAAAATGCAATACATTAACGAAAAGAGATAGGGGATCGTGGATTAAGGATAAGAAGATCTATGTAGCGAGTATTGTCCTTGTAACGATGATAAATGAAGAAATGAGGAATGATACTGAGTATCTTGGAATGCGCATCACATGCTAATCGAACGTTAATGCGCATTAAAAATCGTAAGAAGTACAATATCAGGTGATCCTGAGACATATCTAACTTTGTAACTAAACTTTAGACGGTAAACGTATAAGTTAAAATACTTGAGAGCATTTGATGTTCCGAGAATGTGTACAGAGCATTTGAATCTTTCTTGTGATATAATCATACATTATTAAGGTATCAATTAAATAATAAAATGCTACATTCCATGTTTTTATTAGGGATGGATATTAGAGGCAGGGCCGTATTCCTCGAGGAACTTGAGATTATCTTATCGCGGAAGTTAAACGCTCTCTTCTTTAAACTCGAGAAGAAGGACGCGTGCTCGTCGATCGATTGACTTTTTTTTTTTTCGTCGTTGAAACTGAATTGAGAAAAAAATGAACGGAGCCAAACAACATGGGAATTGCGATAGGGAATTTGTCGAAGGCTATGAAATGGGAGGAGAGATTGATTAAGGGGGAAAAAAATAGAGAAAGAGGAATTGGGGAGCAAGGAGGAAACTATTCAAGATGACGGACGGAATTTGCGTTCTTCCAGCATCGGGCAAAGAGACAGAGTGCATAGCGTTAGTTAGCTCAAACTTTAATCTTATTTTCACTCACGACTACTTAGAGAACTACCTTAAAATAAGAATCCCTAAATTAATACTTATTTATAACCGTTAGACGCGCGTAGAAAGGTCTTTTCTACCAGAATTTCTGTGCCAACCGTGAAGAATGTTGTAGACGATTTTGTTTCAAGTTGAAGCATCATTCTAATCTTGTAACATACTCAGATTTATCTTTATTAAATATATATGAATTTAGTAGTATATTATATTCTGATATTAATACGTTTCATTTTTGTATATTGGTGTGTGATAAATAAATAAGAGTATCGTTTCTAAGTAATCTATATCACGGGAAACATTTCGTCTTGATACCCTCATCATCCCTATAATTCATTAATTCTTGTTGTTCATTATAAATTATAAGTAAGTGGAATAAAATATGACCAAAAGTGAGCAATGCGTTC
>JARQSV010000254.1:151649-169144 GCA_030142285.1 Calameuta idolon | reverse complement strand
ACGTAATTTATTTTCGATATTCTACAATTTCAATTCAATTTTTATCTACTCCGTATATTCTGCGAGATTTTGATCTAACTTCAACTTTATATTTTGAATACATTTTGAAAAATAAATATATAAAGAACGCTTTCTTAAAAATGCCTTTAAAATGTTTCAGCAATAGGCTTTTTCAATAGTTCTTGAAAAGTCCTGTAGTTCCTGGTCTCTTTCTAAGGGTTGCTTTGGGGACCGGTGGTGAGTAGCGGAGAACCTCTGCCCGCCAAGCTACTCGTTCATGATCACGTTCAGCTCGGCTACGACGGAACATACGTTGTCGACGGAGGCGATGATCACAAAATCGTACTCCTGAACTCGCCGCTACGATTTAGCGCCGTGTTTTTAGTATCGCCTAAAACCATAGCGTTGTGCATCTCCCTGCTCTTCTCTGTTTTCTATCCTGCAGTCGGCATCCTAGTCGAACGGTATTTCACGTTATTTGCCGATGTACGTTGGGTTTAGTGCTTGCGGTGTAACGTGAAAATGGCTCTTTCGTGTGCAAGTAAGATTTAATTATGTATAAAAGTAATTACTATTAATATTAAAGAAATTATTGGAGAAAGGTTGTCGCAATAGTTTTTTGAAGGATAGGTGTGTCGTTGAGATATAGAAAAATATTGAAATATAGTTATGCCGGTTTGGTATAAATGTTTGCACGCGTTCTAACCGTCATTAAAGCAAACTAAATGAATTTTTTCCAGTTTCTAACGAGGTCCCAGAGCATCCAGTAATTTCGCCTGTGTCTGGATCGATATTCGAGAGGCGCCTCATCGAGAAATTCTTAACGGAAAATGGAGTGGATCCTATTAATGGAAAGGAGCTCACTGTGGAGCAGCTTATCGATGTCAAAAGTATTTATTGGAATTTCAGTTAATTATGCTGAATATTCTGTTTGAATCTTATCTGTATTACTGATTAAATATTATTGTATCTGTGGTTTAGCTGCTCCGATAGTGAAGCCGAAACCACCAAGTGCAACATCAATTCCTGCTATATTAAAAATTTTACAAGATGAATGGGATGCCGTTATGTTACACTCATTTACACAGAGACAACAACTGCAAACAGCACGACAAGAATTATCGCATGCTCTTTATCAACATGATGCAGCCTGCCGTGTAATAGCTAGATTGACGAAAGAAGTTACTGCTGCCAGAGAAGCTTTAGCTACTCTTAAACCACAAGCTGGAATTACCCAACCAACAACCATTCCTCAGCCTGTAAGCATATTAAGTAATGGCATGTCACTTAATGAAAAATTAGATCATTAAACATTACATCCTATAGGCAGTGGCAATGGAAGCTGGTGGTGCAGCTGCACAGCCTACTGAACAGGCTGGTATTACGGATGATGTAATCAAGAAATTGCAAGAAAGGGCCACGGTTCTTACTCAAGAAAGAAAACGACGTGGACGCTCAGTCCCAGAAGATTTAATGGCACCAGACAATATCCGAGCTTTCCAAACATTATCTTCACATCCTGTAAGATTTATTGGTCATCTAGAAATTCATTCTTATCCAGGCATTGATCACAACTAATATATTTCTCTTCAGGGTCTTCACTCTGCTAGTGTTCCTGGTATCCTGGCACTAGACATACATGGATCTGATACCAGTAAGATTTTGACTGGAGGAGCTGATAAGAATGCTACAGTTTTTAATAAGGATACAGAACAGGTAGTGGCCATACTGAAGGGTCATACAAAAAAGGTAGATATTTCTTATTCACATGTTCTATGTACCCGTGGGTATTTTATGCTGTCTATATCTTCGATATATATATATATGACATTCTTTCAATCAGGTCACACGCGTCATTTATCATCCTGACGAAGATCTTGTAATGACAGCATCGCCAGATACAACTATACGAGTCTGGAATGTGGGTACAAGCCAAACAACACTTTTATTACGTGCTCATGATGCTCCAGTAACTGGATTATCACTTCATCCTACCGGTGATTATCTATTGAGTTCTTCGCTAGATCAACATTGGGCCTTTTCTGACATACGAACTGGAAGATTATTGACAAAGGTAATACATCTTTGACAAAAAAATATATAAGCTTTGTGTGTTACATACTGATTTTTTGGTCCTATTTCTATGTAGGTTGCTGGACAGGGAGCTCAACCATTGACTACAGCTCAATTCCACCCTGACGGTTTAATTTTCGGCACTGGAACAGCCGATTCACAAGTGAAAATTTGGGATTTGAAAGAGCAATCAAACGTAGCAAATTTCCCTGGACACTCAGGTCCTATTACGGCTATCAGTTTCTCTGAAAATGGTTACTATTTAGCCACCGCTGCTGAGGATTCATGCGTAAAGCTTTGGGATTTGCGTAAACTGAAGAACTTTAAGACCCTACAACTGGATGAGTCCTATGAAGTCAAGGATATCTGCTTCGATCAGAGTGGAACATATCTGGCAGTGGCTGGGTCTGACGTCAGGTGAGTTATTTAGAACGATATTAGTAAGATTGTCGTATGTTGTCTACCTCGAATTCTGTAGTTTTTCGTCTACCTCTATTGAATTGGACGCCGTCAAAAATCAGCATTAAACATAATATACCTTTTTTTGCTAGTTTTGTGCTTGCAATTCTAGATTTAAATATTGAATCTTGTTTAACAAAGCATGTGTTAGTCTAAATACAGGCCACTTCTGATATATGAAAAATGGTAAACGTCATTATCGAGATAAACCGTTTACAATAACATTAACACAATATTTTTGATTTTACATGTTATTTATAAACAGAAACTATACAATGTATATATTTCTTTATCCTTGTAGGGTATATCTTTGTAAGCAATGGCAGGAGCTCAAGGTCCTAAATGATCATACTGCAACAGCAACTGGTGTTCGCTTTGGGAAGCATGCTCAGTATATTGCTTCGACAAGTATGGATAGAACACTGAAGCTGTACGGTCTCCCATGAAGTGGTAGAATAATTAATATACTATAATGAAATTATGTTGAGTGATTTGAACATAAGCTGTAAGATTAGTCAATAATAAATATTTTGTACAACATAAGTAAACTTTTTCCACTTCCTTTACTGAGCATCCCCTAAACTGACTGAAAGTTAAAAGTGGAGGCGCCACTTGCCACAGGACTCCCGACCTAGCTTAACATTCTTTGTCCCCGACAAGCGAAGTGCTCCAATCGAATTAACAAGAATGGCTGCCAGAGTTGGCTGTCAGAGCGAGAAATCCGCGGGTTTTATTTGACAGTAAGCATCTCATGCCGAATGGCAGTGATTGTGGTATAGATGCAGTGTCTGTTCTTGAATCAAGTCAATGATTGTATAAATTATTAGGATGATTCTGTGACTGGAAAAAGCATCGTCGGAGTACCTGGAACCTGACACTGATGACCAGCTGACAATGTTTTGTAATTAGCGTACTCTGATATTTAGTTGGGACTTCACGTCAAAACAAGGATGTTTCGGACTGAGGAGTCCTCAAAAGGTAGTTTCCTTCAGCAAACGAAGGCCGCAAGGGAGGAAAGAGCTAATGAGAAACGCAAGGAAGCTGCAGCGACTTGTATTCAAGCTGCTGTTAGAGGATGGCTAACACGAATCAAGATCCCCACTAAGATTTTGTGAGTTTCTGGTCACCACTCTATATATTTCTCTATATTTTTTTCAGGTTAAACATCTTGTCTATTGCGTATTCAATTTCCTGCACTTTCAAAATACAGATTGTCAGAAATAATAATCTCTTTGTTTCTTGATTAACATTTAATGCCAGTATTTGTTTATGTACAGGAGCTGTCTGCTAGTAGTAAAATCTATTTTGTACAAGTTCATATTAAATTTCTAATATACTGTGCTCATTCTATTTACCCATTGTTGTAATACTTCATGACTTTTTAAAAATAATTATCCATTATGAAAGAAGTTATAGCAGCACATATTAATATCCTAAAAGCTAGGCACTGATTAAATATATGTATAATGCATGTTCTACCGTTGTAGTGCATTATATTAAATTCAAGCGAAATGTCTAATTACACTAATTAGGTTTAATTGCAGATAGCACAGTGTCATGCTATTGGAAGATGTATATAGTTTCAAGTAGACATATTTTTTTGTCATAAGCCATAACATTCATTTTCCTACAACATACTATATTAAATGTAAAATGCTGTTGATAAGTATTAAATGCTGCATAATTTTTTCTTGCAATCTTAGTGCCAAAGCCCTATTTCATTTATGGAATGAAAAAACCAATATCAAAAGTATATCAATTGTCAATTTGCGCGGTAAATATTAATCAGTGCGATAAGATATTTTTAATTTACAATCCTTTCAGACTTAATGCATATCTAATACCTATTGATTAACCATTAGCAGTTTCCATTGCCCACACTATAGGTACATGCCAAGCACAGTGCATGTACTCAGTATACTATATACTATATTCAGTCTATTGTTTCCCACTGAATTATACATAAAGAAAAAGTAAACAAGATAACCTTATGCGTGATAAACCAAAAAATAACTTTACGATTACGAGGGTCGACTGCTTAATGCGTATATTCTTATACTTTTCAGGGAAGAATTCGATTCGACATTTTCCGACGATACCAATAATGAAGAAACAACCAAATTGAAGCCTGCACTTCAGATCTACAAGACCACCTCCAGATTTTTAATCATTTATAAAAGAGATAGAGATCAAGCGCGTATTGAGAAATTATGCAGGTAATCAAGTGCATTTTGCGTACAATAGAAAATGAGTATCGCCCGTCTAGACGCTCCATGAACAAATCGTTTTATCGCACAATGATGTCATGAATTAAGCAATTTGCACCATATGTATGTTATTCACATTATTGCAGATATCTTGTGAAGAGTTTAGACTCGGAGTCGCCAACATACTCGTATGTAGGAGTAGCATTGAACAAAGATTATTCAATATCATGGATAGCACAGATGAAAATAGTTTTACATCATTGTCTAACTGGATTAGAAAATCTCAAGCCAGAAAGGCCATCGGATCACAAATCAGTTTTATTGAGATTACACACATTGGTCAGTTTTACCTCAGCTGGTACCTGGGCTATTCTCAGGGTGAAAGGGATGGAAAAACTTAGACCTGGTATGAACCAACTATGCGCCAATATAATGGGACATCTAGTCAACAATGGGTTTTACGCAGTAATGAAGGTACATGATGTGATCCTAGTGCAGTTTCTATTATCATTTTCCAATGAATATATTGTCTATCGAAGATGAACCATTCTCTTCTGTTACAGGTTCTATTAGTGAAGGGACTTGGTAGAGCTATAATAGCTTTAACACCGGTAGCACTATCAGCCGCAGTAACATTATCACTGAGGCCACTGGTTTCATCACAAATGTCTGACAAACTGGTGTCTCTTTTTTTGATAAATATTTTTAGCGTACCTGCCCTTGTTCATCACTTGCACATCTTATCACCAGAGGTACTTACAAGATTCAATTACTCGATATCTTAATAATTGTTGGTACCAGTATAGTTTTTTTGCAGTGTATATCATCGTTTACCACGCATAGCCTTTACGCAAGGAGCCTGGAATTGCTAAATTCTGAACAAAATTTGAGAATAGTTTTTAATGCGCTAGAAGGGAGCTATGCTCTTTGCTTATTGGCTAATCTCATTCAGTTAGCTAATATTGAGAAGGATGAAGTCTTAAGAGATCTTTACTTCCCTTCGTTTACGGTAACGTTGTATATCACTTAATACCTCAAAACTTGCTTTTGTGGCAAATATCCATTATAATCATATTCTTGTGTACAGTTCGTCGTTACCAGAATGTTAGAAGCCTGCCAGCAATACGTGGTCGCTAAGAAAAGTAATTTAACCCATTGGCACCCAGTTCTTGGCTGTTTGGCACAAACTGTCGATACGAATCTCCAGGAAGCTATTCCATTCGTGATGTCGCAGCTTGCCTGTCTCTGGACAGGAAAGATCGTTTCCCAGTTAATTGGTTAGTTTATGGACACGGATGCAACTATAGTATCCTACATTGGTTAGATATTATAATTCAGTATTCTATTGAATTAGGTCAACCGTTGAGAGAACTAGTAGAGAAAGAAGCGCCGCTACAACCTGAACAACAAAGCACTTCTGTTGGAGCTAATATATTCAGACGCGCATTTTTGGAAGCTCGCACAAATAGAAATAATAGCAACAAGAATTACCGCAAACTAGGAAGTCCCGAGACTACTAGGATTGCAATGATATGTTCACTTTATCAGACTGCCCTGCACACCCTGACTCAAATGAAGTTGGATATATTAACTGGTAAAATATATCGTATAATATGAAAATTATTGGTAATACTGATAACCAATTGAATATATTCAATAGGTTTGTGCTATCAAGAAAAAATATTGTATCACATGTGGCTATTTCTATGCACCTTGGGTCCACATTGCGGCTTAAAAGCATTTCTGGATCATCTGGCAGCAAATACTAAGTGTACAGCACCAGAGTTTCAGATGTTGATACTTTTCTGTGACTGCATGACGCACTATGTTACGTAAGCATACATTAAAACAGTCTTTAGGTGTCCGAACAGTGTTTGTAAATATTGTCATTTTCAGTATTTTGGATGATATCGAGATGTACGAGCAACAAGATCCCTTCAAGCTAACTGACTTCATCACTATGTCTTATTTTTTAAATCAATTTTTGTATAAAGCCGTTCTGAACAATTTATTTGGTGAGTACACACAATTCGTATAATAACAGACCACCCACAAATTCACTATTGACCGTTCCTCTTCCTTTCTATAAAAACTTTCCCTAAGTTTCCATTTTGATTCTTCGCAAGACCCTGGACATCTAGTTACGTACTGAAGTTTTAGATGTTACAGACGTCAAAACTATATCGAGCAATCCTCTTTTCACGTCGCTTCATACTCTCCTCATGGCTATTTATCGTCGTGACTGTAGACGAACTTTCTGTCCGGATGGTCACTGGTTGGCTAAGTTAAGTATCTGATACTTGTACGGACACAGAATATAGCATGGGTTGTATCTTGATGGGATTGTTTCTTGTATTTAAACAGGAGGTGCGCGTTTCCGGCTTCTTAACTGACCTTGAAAAAGGAAGACGAGGTGCTGCTCTGCTCCTTTCAATAATGCCCCACGTAATTCCTCATTCAGAACGAGTCGTCTTGTTCAGAAAACATGTAGCTGATGAGAAGGCAGTGATGGGTCTTACTGAAAGTGCCTGTAACAGTCCACCATCGACCCTTATCACAATTCATAGGTGAACACTGGATTCCTTTTGATCAATTTAATATAAATTAATTCTGAATGGAAAAGAAACAAAAAATCTTACTGTAGGTCAAGAATTGTGGAGGATGGATATCGACAACTGGCAATGCTACCATCCCAAGCTTTGAAAGGAGTAATAAGAGTTAGATTCGTAAACGAGCAAGGCTTGGACGAAGCGGGTATCGACCAGGATGGCGTTTTCAAGGAGTTTCTTGAGGAAACTATTAAGAGGGTCTTTGATCCGTCCTTGAATCTATTCAAAGCTACCAGTGAGAATAGACTCTATCCCTCACCAACATCATCCATGCAAGATAATCATTTACAGCTCTTTGAATTTGTGGGTCGCATGCTGGGCAAAGCGGTGTACGAAGTAAGTATAATATAAAGAAAATGTTGTCTACCAAATTCATCCCAATTTTACATTTTTAGGGAATAGTCGTTGATGTACCCTTCGCTTCGTTCTTCGTATCTCAATTTTCTGGACGAGCAGGCGGTGCAAACTATAGCTGGTTGGACGAGCTCGCATCCCTGGACAGAGATCTGTACCGCAGTCTGACTCTTGTAAAACATTTTAAAGGGGACGTAAGACAGTTGGAATTGACATTCTCATTGGATGAGGATGTTCTTGGAAAGTTGGTCACTCATGAACTCATCCTTGGTGGAAGAGTGATACCAGTTACTAATCAGACTAAAATAAATTACATCCATCTCATGGCACACTTCAGAATGCACATGCAGATCAAGGATCAAACAGCTGCCTTTATTAAAGGCTTCAGGTCTATTATAAATCCTGATTGGCTGTCGCTGTTCTCTACACCTGAGGTAAGAAGCATGTATAAATCCACTTGAATAACCTAATTATAATTTAAAAAGAGACTTCTAATTGAATTAAATAACATAGTTGCAGCGGCTCATTTCCGGCGATAACGTTCCTCTGGATTTGAAAGATCTCAGAAGACACACGCAATACTACGGTGGCTTTCACGATAGCCATCGGGTAGTCTGCTGGCTCTGGGACATATTAGAAAAAGATTTCACTGAGGATGAGCGAGGTTTATTTCTCAAGGTAGACAGTCTTTATTACCTTATTTTATTCCTCGTTGACATTCTGGCTAGTTTCTTCTTTCATCCATTCAAATTTATTCAGTTCGTTACGAGTTGCTCGAAATCACCTTTGTTGGGATTCGCGCACCTGGAGCCACCATTCTCGATCAGATGCGTAGAGGTCGGCGACGACGAAGACACGGGCGATACAATTGGTAAAAATATAAATAAATATCGATTCCGTTTAATCTAGATGAAATTCTTATAATTTTCATACTCAAAATTCGTTTCTCTAACAGGCAGCGTAATCAGAGGTTTTTTCACAATTCGAAAAAAAGATCCCCAGAATAGATTACCAACGTCATCGACTTGCTTCAATCTACTGAAGCTACCGAATTACCAGAAGAAGAGTACGCTACGCGAGAAGTTACGTTACGCAGTTACAAGCAATACTGGCTTTGAGCTCTCGTAATTAATTTCCACAATTGATACGGCACAAGTACGAGTAGGAGCGATTGATCAGGCCGACTGCAATTACCGTGTATGCTACTCTTGGATAGTTACTATAAATACTCTAGGATCTATAACAAGGTACTTGTTATGATTCCTGGTGTCAGTGAGAGTGCAAAATGTTTCAGGAAGTGTACACTAATTAACGAACTCCTAGAAACAACACTTTGATATGTTTTCATGTAATAATTCGACAGTAAGAAACCCACCGTGACTCGTGAGTATTACTTGGAATACTTTAGCAACAGTGATAAACGATTAATATTACTGTCATTAGTCGATCTAATTGATCCTCATCGATTTTTATTATTGCGAATCGAGACGATATTTCTATCAAAGATAATTAATACTTCTTCAATCTTCCTAACTGCCTGAATCTATTCATAAATTTGAAATATTTCTATCTCAGCTTACGACGGATCCGTTTCTCGTGCTGTGGATTCGAGTGTCTGATTTCGAGCTTAATTAAAGGACAAGAAAAAAAAAATTATCGTACGCTTGTTACACATAAGATACGTAGATTAATTATAAATAAGCGACCAGTGTAAAAAAAATTAATATACTTAATAGATCAAAGAACCGTAAGTAGCGTCGTTTGAAACTGAAATTAAAAAATTTTTTAAAACAAAGATTTTAAACAAAGGTAACAAAATACGCACCGATTACAGTGAATCGAATTGCCTATATTTTTTAAGCACTGTGAATTCAAACGTTCCGCAAAAGATTCCTGGATGAATCAATAATAATATATGTGAAACACGTGCGTTACTCGTTAGTACTCGCGTGTCTGACGTTAAAACGTTCAATTATCTCTGGTAGTTGAACGCGAACGATGGTACAGATAAAAGTTGGCACTTTATTTTTTGCTATAGTATCATGATACCCGTCACGTTATAATGCTGTGCTAAAAAAATCGGTCAGACCAAAGATACGAGGCTGCACCTAGGATATCGTGCGTGGACAAGGAGAAAGCAGCTGAAAGAGAAAACAAGAGAGCTAATAATGAATCGATCAAGTAACTCTTAGAAAATAAAGAAGTTACTTTTAATATTTTCCTACCGACAAACGTCCGGCACTTCAGGCTCGTGCGAATGTTTGCTTCGATAAGACACGCTTTTCCCGTGTCGCGTTTTACACATAAGTATATACCTATGGCACACGTAAGAAATGTACCATTAAGTCAAAATAATACAATCGCCTCGAAACAATGCATGTAGAAAAAAAAGAAAAAGAAACTGGCTGAGTGGCAATTGCGGGAGGTAATTAGCTAGCCAATTAAAATATCGTTTAGCAGATCGACTATTGTTCCGATATTTGTATTCTGTTCATTGACACTTAAAATTTTTGTACGTTAAGTAAACGCGCTTATAAGCGAACGAGACACTCGGTATGGTACGATTATCAAACCCTTCCAGAGTCTTTGGACTAACGAAGAGAGAAGTTAATTTATTAATTAAGGGGTGGAAAAAGGGAAATGTCATTCTCCAAGCTCAAGCATGCTAATTAATGTATACTTCTCTCTTATTCCTCGATGCTTGAGAATATTACGTTTCACTAGTTCGCTCATTTTCTCTCTTGTCTTTTTTATCACTTCAATCCTATACGTAACGCAGCTTTTTGGTCGTTATCTGATAAAACGTAGTGTATATCTATAGATAGATTATCCCATGTCTGACGTCACGAACAGCCCTCTGTGAGATCATTATTCAAGGGTTGCTCGAGCTTCTTTAACCACCATCGTGCGCTGCTTTAAACAATCTATCATATAGAAGCTTGAAGTAATTTAAAAAGGATTATAGAAATTTTGTACAAAAATTATACCTACGCCTAGAGCCTTTGTTTTCATTACACGTTTTCTCGTTGTACTACCTTTGTCGTTGCATTGCGGTTAATAGTCTTCCCGCAATTGGCACGTACTTTGTATATACATATGTATCGATTACGCATAAAGGAAAAAAAAAAGTACGCGGACCATCACGCTTTGTAAATTGCTCGCTTGTAACGAATTGTACCAGTGTTTTATAACTGTGTGTATATTGTTGAATACTGTGAACGAGGAGACAATTAATTAAATACGTTTAATTAAAAGGGATTAATAATAATCATGTAAATATTAAATACAGCCAGATCACATATTTATGCGCCTCTATTTACCCCCGACGTTATTTGCGCAACCAACCGCACTCGATGCGTCGTGGCAATGACGGCAATGTATTCCCAGCTCAAGCGTTGAATCATTGAACTTTCATCTCCCTGTGAGTGTTCAAGTATTTGCGTCGTGCAATATAATAAATCTTTCACATTCTGCACAAAGGATACAGCGCAATAAGACGAAGAAACGTTAAGTGCAAGGAACTATAGCAGGGAGTATGTATTATATCGAATGATGTCCTAGGTCTATGAAATGAAAATAAATAGCGTCAAGGAAAGTTGGTTAGTGTACGACAACCTCGGTACCGTTTCGAGGACAATGGACGGATCAGTTAATGGTCTCTGCATGTAAATTTATGCGGGTTATTTTCTATAGACAAAATATTAAACTTCGTTCTATGTCACATACCCTTTTGTGAACAGTCGAATTGAGTACTCTGACCATGATAAAAATAAGTGGCGGTTCCCTTTGTTTGAACCACTGAGTCGGTTGGGCGATGATTCTTCAAAGGAAATGTCAAAATGGCCGTGCTTGGTAATGTTCACATTTTCATACGGCTTCCGAAGAGAAAAGGTTTTAGAAGGACTTTAAGCCATATTGAGGTAATAAGACAGGCATAGAGGCATCACGCAGTCTATTCCCATCCAAAATGCGGCACATCGATTCGCCCATGGCGGCAGTCAAAGGGAGCGCGCTGCGCGTCGTTCTAATGCGCATTGGTTATTGGCGCAGGTCACGTGACTCGTCTTTGTGCAGCTGGCGCTGCCCGCGGTGCACAATTCAGGCAGTGGCCAGCAAGCCTTGGCTGCGTTACGACGTGCATCTCGTCCGTGAGCATCTCCACCCGCGTTACGCGAGACGAGCCTGACTTGCATTCGTGGCGGTTGGCTCTGGCCCCCGTAGAGACACAAAAAGCCCTGCCCTAAGGCCTCCGTAAGCGCTCTCACAATTCTTTTTCTTCGTTTTTGTCCCGTTAATTTGTGTTCGCGAGAACGCGCGCGTGTCGTGTCTCGTTCCTTACTTACTAGGAGGACAGAGAACGTAGTGCTGGTTGAGGGAGGATATTGCGCGAGCTCAGCTGAGGGAGAGTGCATAGCGTGTGTGGTGTGTGCGTCAAACATAACCTAGACGAGGATCGGAAGGCGTCCTCCTCTCATTGGTAAATAAAGTGCTAATACGTGGGAATAACAGTGACTAGAAATTTACCGAGAGCTTGGAGTACTCTCTGTTGGTAATATACAGTGTCGGTTGTGTATTGTGTCGCTTTATATATATTGTAAATGGGTCGAAGGTCTATCTATGCTAGAAGCGGTTAGCCAAACGAGTGTGTATGTACAGCCTTATCCCTCACGACGCGCTACCAACTACTAATCCTACTCTTCCCTCTTTTCCTCACTACCATTTCCTCCTTCACGCTCTATCTCCATCGTTCTTTTCGCACGCTGTCATTCTCTCAGGCTGGCAGCTTCCTTCTTTCTATCGTGAGCAAGTTCCTTGACCAGAACCTCGAAGGTACGCGGCATTCCGAAACGGCTGAAAAGCTCTCTACGTTTGTGCGAAAGAAGTCTTGATAAGAGAACGCGATGACATTGGCTATATCACGAATTCGTGCTAAACAATAATAAAGTCATCTTCACTAAAATCGGATGTTCTTCCTTTCCCAGGTTCAACGAATATTCTTCGCATCCCTTTGTGCACTGTGATTTAAATAAAAGAGCACAAGGTCGTTGATTGGCTTGCTTGGAAAATAAGCAGACGTCATAACTCTTATCGGTAACGATACTGCACGATAAGAAGAGGACCCTAAAGAAAAATAATAAGCCAACGTCATGATTTCTTAAGACCGTGGTCATAAACTACCCCGAGGACACCATCCCAAGAGGAATCCGAATAAGGTTATATTGAAATCCTGTCTAACCTAATCTCGCTGGATTCGTCTTTTCCTGATTCCCCCGTGGCTGTACTCACTGGCCACTTGTCTCTGAAGGTAAATAAAGGCGCGAACTACTCGTGCAAAGTAAAAGGATTAGCTGAGGAGGGTAGTGAAAATACCTGGGGGATAATCAAAGACGTATCCCATACGTATAAAGGATTCAGGTATATTAAGAATTCCTGATTACCGTACGAAAAGTGAATCGACCAAGTTAAACCAGTGCAATAATCGTGAGAAATTAAAAGAAGTGGCATTCGAGCCTCTAACGTTTTGAGTGTTTAAAGAGAAATTCGAGTGCGGGTGGTGAAATTTCAAGAGATTTGACTGAATCGTGAGGAACAGGAATATCTAAGGCTGAAACCAGAGCCAGGAGAGACGAACTGGGGCAAGAAAAAAAGAAAAGCATTAAAGGACTAAGGATATAAAGCGAAGACTGGTGAAGAAGAAGGTGGGTGCCAGTAAAAGACGAGGAGGAAGAGGGTGGCCGAACGTAGGGATACCTAGGAAGGATTTGATGGCAGTAGTGGGGCCCAGCCGGCACTCCCGGGTGTCCATGAGCGTGTCCATGTCTTTAATGCAGGGGGCCGGGGCTGGGGCAACCGGCGGAGGGTCTACGGGGGCCCATCCGGGCCAGGCGGTCCTGGCAGCGGCTGCTGCAGCCGCGGCCCAGGCACCACCTACGTATTATCATCCTGCTGCCCCAGCACCACCACCTCCACCACCACCCCAGGATCCTGTGCAGCCTGACAGACCCATCGGTTATGGGGCCTTCGGCGTTGTTTGGTAAGTCCTTTTACGTCTAGTATTTTTTTTAATATTCAGGACCTGACCTTTGCCCGGTACCCTTTACGGTCATTGGATTCAACTATACCTGGAATCCTCTATGTATTTTAACTACCGCACCATTCTAGTTATAAGCTTACCTTCAAAATTACCTGGAGTGCCAATAACGTTAGCATTGTAAGACCCTAGGTTAGAGGTCTTTTTTCATGGGCCCGAAAAATGCCGTTAGTCACAAAAATTAATGATCGCTTTGTACTTTCTTGGACTGCGTACAATTTTCCACGAGAAATGGAATTTTTCTTCTTGGTACCGTGAAAAGGAATAAGGTGATTCGGCGCCCTTGAAAAAGTTACCCCTACCGTACGATTAATACTACAGGCTCATGGGGGTCCTTTGTAAGTTCGGACAGCCAGGATCCTGTGTCGCGACTGAATGTCTTCGATTTATCAATCTCCGAATGAGTTTCGGGATACGACAAAAAAGAGAAAGAACCTAGACAAGAATATTCCTTTATGAAATAGGATTTTCGTATATCGCATGTGGTCGGTTAGCCCAGATGAATTATATATCTTCGTTCCCATACTTTCTTACTGTTTCAAGGAAAAAATGTTCATTTCCTACTTGGTTGCGAAACCGTCTTGAAATTCCAGTGCTGATACGTACACCGTATTAATGCGAAGGACGACCCTCTTATTACCTATTTCTATCTTCGTAAATTGTTTCTGGCCACAAGGATTCCTCATCTAGGATTTCAGGGTTCTTCGTCCTTTCACGAACGTGGATATCGAATGTTACTCAGGACGTTGAAATAACTTCTTCAGCGACCGTCACATGGAATTGGCGTTTCTCACTGAGAAAGGATATCCGAGCTGTCATTTAGAATTGAAACGGTTTTCATCCCCTATAAAAATCTCGAAGAATTTCGAATTTTCGAACTCTCAATATCGAATGATCAATCGACAATGACAATTTTAATGAAATTAATATTTCATTCAATTCGAAAGTTTTCCATTTACCGAGTCAGCAATTTCATTCTTCGAAGAAGCCTAAGTTTAAATTCGTCCATTTGCCGCCATCGCACCAAGAACAGTGGCACTAAGTACGCGTAAAGGAATCCTCTTTATGACGTGCCAAAAAGCTGATTCCCCGGAAACAGAGATAAAACGCAAATGCGACAGGGACGCGTGTCGCCTCGCGAAATAAAGAAGTCTGCGTCCCACGCACGAGTTCAGTGCACCGCAATGCGTCCGCCTCCCCTGTTTTACATATATATATATATATAATTCTTCTCTTCTACCGTTCTTTCTCATCCAATCCGAAGATTAATACGTCACGTCAACAATGTAAACGGGAAAGTCACAGGGCGACCCCTCTGGAGTATTCCGATGAAGAGGCGAATTCTTCTCCAGGATTTCCAAGTATTCAAATCCTGGCGCACGGGGATGATACCGGAGCGTGACTACTGAAGATGAAGACGATGGACCCATATGAGATGCCGTGGATCGTCCTTGAAGATCAATTATAAATATTAACATTTCTTTTTACGAATCATATGGCAGCAGTCACTTCACGCTTACTCGAGCAATAGGCGACTACTCGTGCGCACGTGAATACCTTGAGGGATCGATCAGGACTAAAGAATTCTCTTTTGAAATTGCCAGAGTTTCTCTAGCCTGTTATACCTACTGCTCGAAGAACCTGTTAAAGAGAAAATAGTAGGGAGCCTAGGATCGGCTCCCGGAGCCGGAGGTAGAAAATTCTCCCGCTGCTTGAGGGAATGACGGTCGCCATGGCAACCGCTGAAAGATAAGGAGAGCCCAGTGCGTGTCCATGCGTCGAACTTTGGTTAGGTGTGCGTGACGTTATTGTTCCGATAAGGCACGTACATGCTCTCTACCCACGCGCCTTCGTAGTGGATATACCGACATGTGAAAATGCTGAAGTAATTTTCAACTCATTGTCAGCCAGAAACGCCGTAGATTTTCTATACGCGTTTAATCGTCAGAACTTTATCGCTTTCAATTCGCACAACCCTATTTTTCGTGTGATCCTTGGATCGCTCGACGCCTCAACTTCCGGTATCGTTCGGAGGGTAAAACGCTCCTTTTCCCATAGTCACTTCTTGGATTTCCTTCATTCATCCTCATCCCCATGAAAACAACCTCATGCAGTCACTTGAAGGTTTTTTTTTTTAACCAATTACCTGGGGTTTACTCTCTATTGATCGCACCTTTCCTACACTTACCTCTACCCCCCTTCCGTTTCCTTAAGCAACGTTTCACGTTCACCGCGATCTTCTCTTCTTCGTCGTCCCTTGTTTCTTCAGCCCCGACAGAAGATACTTTACCATCCCCTCGGTACACGGATGTACCAGTGAATGAAAATCGACCGGGTTCGTAAGCTCCCTCGATTCTTGGCATTTCTGGTTATTTTAACGTAAACTTGATGATAAATTATTTATCATTTTCTTTATTTATCCCACGCTATTTATCCTCCTCTTCGTTAACCCTCGCCGTCAAATTTTTCCCAAGATCCTCGAGTTTCCCTCTACGCTCTTTTGTACGAGGAATCGTTTATTTTTCTTCCATTATACTTTCCCTTCGTCTTCTCCCGATCTCTTAACCCGTCCAATGCTCTCCGCTTCTCTTGACTGAACCTCAGGAAAGAATAACGTTTCTCTTGGCGGTGATTCAAAAAGAGATATAGAAAAAAAAAGAAAATAGTAACTCCCCGACCTTCACCAAGAGGGGCTCCTGGTCTCCTTCGTCGCCCCAGGTTGATCCTCGAGTCGAATAAGGGACGCTGCGCGTACCGCAATGGTTACCACCACTCTCGATTCATAACCTCAAAGACGGTTTAACTGGCCGCTTGCTCCGACTATTGCGCTACTTGAACATCCACTTCTTAGCTCAATCCCTCCTTAACGCTCTAAAGCTCTCCGGGCTTCGAGACTCCCGCGAAAGCCAATGGCGTAGACGCTCAAGGAGAACGTCGTCATCGTGCAAAGGGAATAAGTTAGCGTGTTCGGTGTGACGAGCACCTTAAGCCTAGGGAACCGTAGCACAAGAAGAATACGGGAAGATCAAGAAATATTGTAAGGCTATGAAACCTGGGTTGAAATTTATTATTTACAGTATCTACTTTCGCTTCGCCATTAGACTTAACGTTGGCACAGCTTATGCCGTGTGTGTTGGGTTGGATTCGTACAGTCACTGTCGCTTCTTGAAACGCTGCCCAGTGCTGCCCTTCCGAGCGCTTCGACCTTCTCGTGAATTATCGTCGTCGTAAACGGCTCTGTGCCAGATTGTGCGTGAGTGCGTTCTGCGCCTTCGCGTATACACGTGGGCCACGTACCGTGCTTGCGTTTACATGCGAGCGATATGCCACTCTAGTGCAAGGTCTCAGCATTGACTCGGCAAGTCAGTTCTGCAGTCCGGTAAACTGTAAGTAAAAGCCGCTCACGCGTCGTTCCTCGCGGAGACACTGTTTCACGTTACTGTAGTGGTTGGTTCGTCGGCGCAAGCGTTCGCGCTTTGCAGAGCGTTCGTTGTAATTTGGTGTAGTAATTAATGAGGATCAGAGGATCGTGATTTTTTTTTAATTATAACAAAAAATTCGAAAAATTTGTTTGGTTTTTATCTCGTCGGATTTTTTTTTGTGAAGAGTGATAAATTTTTTTGAGAAATTTCTTTAAAACCGGTCAGCCGATTTTTGAGGTTGGTACGGTCAGGCTTTGGAGAGGAAGCTTTATTTTTATTT
>JARQSV010000254.1:88244-151549 GCA_030142285.1 Calameuta idolon | reverse complement strand
AAATTTCTTTAAAACCGGTCAGCCGATTTTTGAGGTTGGTACGGTCAGGCTTTGGAGAGGAAGCTTTATTTTTATTTTCTACTGTAAAATAAATACAGACCGTACACGGGCTGTTTAAATGAAATTGCGGCAGTACTGTTTGTGCTTTGCAACCGGCCGGTTTGACGGCAGTTAATACTGCCGCTAATGAACGTACCGCGAATTCACTGACGAGATATAATTATAGAGATACTTTTTGTCGTTGGGTTATGCATATTTTATTTCTTTTTTTTTTTCTTTTGGTGGTCACGTTGGCGTTTACGTTTAGAGGGAACCGAGTGGGGGAGATAATATACAATTTCGTTTCGCGACTGGTTCGATTAATTCTTATTACGTAATCGGTATCGGGTCTCTATCAATTCTCCTCGACTAATGACTTTTTTTTCGCAAGATTCCCCAACTCTCGCTCTCGTACACGTTGCGCAACTCCATGACGGACGTATTCCCAAAAACGGGATTTCCGCTCGATGATTTCCGTTTTCGCGACTTTTAAATGCTCTCGGCACTCAGGACCGTCTCGCGGAACGTCTGCAATCGACAAAATGGCCACCGTCGTATTTTCACAATGATCTACGGCGCTGTCTACTCGCGTAACCGTTTTAAGGACTTTCGTAAATTTCTTTTTTTTTTTTACGTCATTTAAAATTTTTCTTCTCTCGTCCCTCACTTCTCTCACGGTGCCACTCGGCGTAATACCGCATAATTATATAAGACCGAGGAAGATGAGCACGCGATAAATAAAGCACAGAACGCCAGCCACGTGCCAGTTCCTCCAATTATACCAGGGAGCCTTCTTAATATCCAGTCTCGTGTGTAGCGCGCGGGGCCCCTTAATTTCATCACGTTGCTCGGCAGTCTGTCTGCCGAACGCTATAGGGTGGTTCAGAACGGAGCTGAACAGCTGGCAGGCAGGTGATGTTGCAGCTGCCGTCGATGGAGATGGCAAGTACCCTGCTCCCAAATCGATCCGACTCCTGGACCAGTCCCCATGCACACGTACGTCCTCCCCGTGTAGCATCCCTCTCTGTGTGTGTATTCGGGCGGGGCCTTATACACGATATATTTTTTACACACGTATAATTCAGTCCCACGTTTTTCTACGCTACAGGTAATATGTACTTTATTCCTCAAGTGTGTATATATATATATATATTGCTAATGTCAGGAACACCCCTTACGGTCTTCTCCATCCACCTCCGGTACTCACTTTCATACCTTATCCGAATGTTCACCACGCGTGATACGTCGTCAGCCTTCATACGTGTACTCACCTTCCACATACGTGTCACGCTCCACATATCGTTATACGCGGGCATTACTATAATACGGTCATCCTAGCAAACTGGACGGTTAAATCGTACGACTGGTTTTCCTGCGCGGTATCCACCTCGACGACCCCGTGGTCCATTCTCGACCAAACTGGAAGCTGTGTCCCGTAACCAGCAGCTCCTACGCGATTAGAGAAGCTGTGCTCGCAGTACGTCGAACACGATTTATGTAATGGGCGTGTCGAGGATTCCCGATCGCTAGGATATCGAGATTATCGTTTGGGAGACAAGAGGGATCTGGATTAGATTAAAAAAAAATGTCAATTCATTGCTCCGAGTGAAAGGACTAAGCGCGATGTGTTTTAGGGTGACGGGGATTGCTGGGAGATAAATTACGAGGAGGGGTAGTCGTAAGGGGGTATATCCACATATTTTACCAGTATTTCCGGTAGAACACCCCTGTGCCGCGACAGCACCCTCGAGTTAAGAATTTCCTTCTTTTTTTTTTTTTTTAACTCACCTAGACGACTTCGTCGGCAGCTGTGAGCAGTTATACCGGGTGACCCGGACTTTCCCTGCGGGAAATGTCAACGCGGCCCCGGGGGCTAAGTTACGATTATAACTAAGTGAACCAGTTTTGATTCATTGGACATTTTTTTTGTTTTGTGTTTTCATATTTGTTTCGTTTTTATCTTGTGGCCTTTCTATATCCGGTCACTTCCTGGTACTGATCTTGGGATGTGGATCTACCTTGTGAGGACTGCGGGGGCGCTCGACTGTGATACGTCCCTGAACCATTTCCCGTATGCTAACCAGGACTTTATCAATTAGCCGTGTCGAATTAACATGAATCAACGTATTTCAAGCATTATTCCAGGTGGGGCTTGCCCCCCCCCCCCCCCCCACCTCCCTCCCTCCCCGTATACTGTCGTTAGGCGAATGTTAGAGAAATTATCTGTTCCAGACGCTCGTACTTGAAGGAAACGGTTTTGACGGTGGTTCGTGGTTAAACGTTACTTACCTGTGTATATATCTGTCTTCAATGCTTGCCATGGATATCGCAGCATCGTCTTCTATGCAGAACTCCCACGGGCGAACCGACACGGTGCCGTGCCCTACGTCTACCATTCTTAAAGCCGAGCATTTCGGAATTACGACGTACCTGGAAAGTCTAAAGGAATCGGTACAGAACGATCACGTTCTACGTTGATTTATTATAGTCAATTTGCGTTACCCTTTAACGCTGCTTCAGCACTTTTGGGACTTTCCCATCATATTTCCCAGTAGAGCCAATTTATCAGGGAGAGATGTGTTCTCGTCTCGATTAAAAAAAAATAATAATAAAAAAAATTAAAAACGAATCTACGAAGTGCGATGGGAGCTGCGTAACGTTGTTTAAAGATCTATTGATAACAAGCAGCCCCCGTGCATGCTTTCCCTTAATTCTATTTTTTTTTTCTTCACCAAGACTCTGAAACCTCTACAATTTAAAGAATCCTCTGTATCCTCTTTATGATATCAGCGGATTTATCCTGCAGCTTCGTTACACGATAAAAAAAATTTTTTCTCTTGGCCCTCTTTCCCCTTCATTTTTTTCCTTTTCACTGTATAGTATCAGTCGTCCTTTTCGAGGTTGCCTAATTTTACGTATCTTCTTTGTGACTGTCTGCGTTATTGGATCTCTTTATCGATTGTTGATCTATTGAGCGGTACCAGCATCTGGCTGAATGCAACCTTGGAGTGATTCAATGGACCCAACCAGTTCTGTAATAATGCACCGGCGGTTCATAATCTCTCCGTAAAAGGTGCAGTGCAATGGTGTCAAGTCCGTCTCGACGTGTGTGACAGGTGCATTGGATGCGTCGACTGTGCAGCAAAGATATGCAACTTCTCCCGTGTCAGACAATCTCGAGGATTAAGATGAAAAGATTTTCGACGATTTTTTTTCATTTGAGCGTCACCCCCTCCCTACCTCCCACGAAAGGAAGATCTATGGAGATGGTGACCTTTGACCTTAAAATTTTGGTCGGAGCCTTCGCGGGACGTACCTCAGCCGGAACAAAGGGTGCGCAAAGGTCGGGCTGGGTGAATTTTGAAATGAGAATCTACTACCCGTACTAGAGAGAGAAAGAGAGAGAGAGAGAGAGAGAAGACGCATGAACCGTGCAGGCTTCGCCGCCCAACCCTCTGAAATTACGTTCTGATTTTAATTACCACAGTAAACTACCCAGAGACTCGACCTTATCGTCCCAGAGGGACGAAACTACGTAATTCAGCGATTTCGCGTGCTGCGCGTGTTACTGAAAACTTTCTGCATTTATCGAGTTCCACGGATGAATCGTCGTGCAGCATCCCTCGCGACCCTTTTGATCTGTACATATTGTTCCCAATCGATTTTTTTTTCATTGCACTCATACTCAAACAATACTTAAAATTAACGGTGCTATAGGCTATAGGTGTACGAGATATATATATATTTTTTCAGTGTTGGTAACACTGTTCACGGGTAATACGGCAGGCTGGATCGGCAACCTCCCTGGATGCAGAACCGTGACGGCCACTGGCCTTTTCCACACTTTCCTGTTTCTCCTCCGCGCATCCGCCATCATTGATAAGCACTTTGCAAAAGTAGCAAAAAAAAAACTCGAGACTCGTATCGCAGATATTTTCGACACACGACTTTCACCGTCCGATAAGATAAGGCTTTTGCCTTTTTGAAGCTCTCGCTAAAAGCTCCTCTCCCTCGCGTCCACCTTCTTATCGTGCTATGTGAAGGCGTCAGGAAGCCTCTGGCAATCCGCGAGATCACGTTTCCAATTGACTACACGTCTGTCTCTCTCTTTTGCCCACTTTTTCCCTTCCTTCTGTCTCTCTCTCTACTGCCCTGCACTCCGTACACTGTGGCGTATACTATCTATATAGATATATACATATACATATATAGCTATGGTACCTGTACTGCTTGAACCTCTGCCTCGTATTTTCCCAGGCTTTACAACTCAGTCCGAACCCAAGTATCAGCCGAGAAAATAACCAGCAAAGCTATCGATGCGCGAAAATCAAGGCTGGAATATAATAGTCCACTCATATCCCACGGCCACGCGGTCTGGCTATAAATGTAATTGCAGGTCTCGTATATACAAGTATACCGATGATAAAAATATAACGGCACTGCGATTCCTATCGGTCACGAGTTATCGGAACATACTATACAAGGTTTACGTACCACGCGTGTCATCATGCTTTTCCCAAAGTAACCTAAAAATCACTTACCTCGTCAGTCTCCTCTGCAACTCACCCTCACTGGAAATCTATAGTAGGTACGACTAGAGATCCATTCACCTACTGAGAATGAATATCAGTATTATTCAGCAATGGTGTATATACATATATACATGTATATCCTATGTGTGTATATGTATAGTGCGGCGTAACACGGTATACTGTTAGCATCAGCGAGCGTCGCCCAATCTGCAATTCATTGCCAGCCACTATGCATATATAACGCGTGCACGAGCGACGCCATACAACTTGAGCTTTCGTCAACTCTTTTTCTTTTTCCTTTGTCTTTCTTCCTTCTCTTTTTTTTAACTCACGCGTCATCCCGTTATGCCACCCTTAGCGTACCCTTTGCACATGGTAGGCTGTACCACGCTTGGACTCGCGTTGAATCCCCTATTACGACTAGTGCGCATGCGCATCGGTGGATTAACGAACGGTCCGTTACGAACCCGGAGCAGAGGCCTCTGATTGGTCCTTTTCGAATCATGGCGGGCATTCAAATTTTTCTACGACTTAAAAACGTGTCCCTAGCACGGATTTTGGTACTGCAGCTCGGAACCATGACAAAGGCTGAACTACTATACCGTGTTACGTTATTGGTGACGTACACGGGTGACTGTGCACTTATGCTATTACGTTTAGCATAACCGTGAAAGCAAATTTGGCGGAGGCGTGACAGTTCGGCACGCACTCTATGTTTAAATGCTATAACCACGGACGCCAACGAGTATCAGGTACTTAATTAGCTTGATGAATCTCATTTGCCGGTGCATCCTGGCTTCGAACTTGTAGGATGCATCGGGTATTGTCGCGCTGTGACGACGTGGGTAATCCGACACTGCGATCGGGTCAGTACTGTATCTGCGCGCTACAATCACGACTCCGATCCTTTTATCACGTGCGTCATGCTTGTGTTATCATGACGCAGCTAGTGCACTCCGATGCTTACATTAAAATGCACCGTTGCAGTTATTCACGTGTCAGTTTATTTTATGGGTTTGTTTTAAAAGCTCGCGACGTTTCGCTGTGCTACGTTGCGCTATAATTCGGATGCACCAAACAGCTGGTATTACCTGACGGGTGCAACTACGTCTGGCATCAATTCTGATACACGAAGGAATGGGCTATTGAGCATTATCACTGCGTAATCGGTTCTAACGAACCGTACCGACTGGTATGCTGTGTCGAGGCTTTATTATTTTTCTTTTAAGGCTGGCCATAATTGTTTTTTTTTTCTCTCTATCAGACGTTTCACGACCAATAATTCTACGGCGAGTTATCGATCTAGCGCCGTTCGGTATGGGTTGAAAAAAAAAATTAGAGGGAAAAATGAATTTTTTCTTTCGTGGCTTTAACAACCGACACAATAGGAAGGAGCGAATTTAACGAGCAAACGGAGCGTCCATAAGAGAAGTCACTTCAATTTTCGTTTGGTTTTATCGTCGCGGAATTAAAGAGAAGTCGCGCACGTGTTTTTCTTATTCCGGCGTGAAAGGTCGCGAACGGACACCTATAGCTAGGTAGCCGGATTATGAGAATGGGTCCAGCGTGGGATGCTGCTACTGCCAGGGACACTATGTACCATTTCCGTCCAACTATCGGCATCCCCGTAGACCGTAAAACACTTTACGCTCAATAGCTCCGGTTTACGGGGCTGGAACGAGAGCGACAGGGGGATGCTGCTGGGGAAGATTAGGGGGTCTTTCTCGTGGTATGAATGAAATTTTATAAAACGCAACAGCCCGCAAACACGGTTTTACGAGTGATATCGTCGAACAGATCGCGTTAAGGGCGTTATGGTGTCGCGGGGACAAATTTGATATTTAATCCTTGACTAGGGCAAACGGACACTGTTCAACGTCGATTTTAAAGGTCGATACACACTGTATGAGAGATTACGCAGCTCAGCGTCCACTATGGGTTTTATGGTCTTTCCACACCTATGGGGGTGTTTCGTTGCGACCTTTATCATGGGGCTGCACTAGGTGCCAGAGCATCTCTTCGCCGGAGGCGGTATATGGGGGCGGTATGGGTTTGGAATCTGGTAGGAAAGTGGTAGGTATGACGGGGCTGGGGTTCCAGTGACGTCATTGGGACGTCGGAGAGGCGGGGCCAGGAATCGATGAGCGTCGCGACGCCGGGGGCGGCGACGACGAGTGTAACGAGCTCTGCGTCGCGAGACACGGTCCACGTAGACGACGTCCTCGACGACGACGACGACTTCGTCGACGTTCCTTTCACTGTTTCGTATCGATTAGGTATTATTAGGGATTAATTTTCTTCTTTTTTCAAAATTTCACGGGTTATTTTGAGTTTGGCGTAATTTCGAACGAACGATGATTCTTCATTGCCTTATAACGAGCTCGATTGTCTCTGTTATCAATGATCACGATCAACCCCCCTTGTACACTGATAACGCGATACAAAAATTGCAATTTGTAAATTGCGTCTATATTCGGAATATAATAATTTCAATGATTTTTTTTTTTTTTCAAGTCTTATAAAAATCACACGATCAACACCTGCAATCCTTTGTTTCTTAAATTGTCATTAAAAACTTTAAGAAATTCCCAGAGCTAAGTCCTACCAGTTATCGTCACGTATAAAACCTATTGACTTCCCTTCCGAGTAGCCGTAATACGTACCTAGTGCGCTATTTCACAATTTCCATAGACCCAATTTCGTCGGCTCGCAACCCTCTATGTTTTACCCTTACACAATAACCCTACCTTATCACCTAACCTTTTCACAATTTCACTCGCGAATCCGACACAGTACGTTCTCCGCCTACACTGGCACGTCGTTCATTAGCTATTCACTCGCGGGCATCGTCGTTTGGTACTTGTACCTGTTTTGTACAACAGGTCTTCTACGACCTTACGCTTCTTGCCGCATTAGCTAGCGACTTCGGGGATCTTTCTTTAGGGCTCTAGTACACCCAGGCCTTTTATCCCCTTCGCTATCCGGAGGATGACGAAAGCGACAAATACTTTTCATGCTTATACCGACTGTATTTCATTCCCAGTAACGAATTAAAAGATCAAGCTCCTCTGGATGATTAAAACATTTTTTTTTCTAATGGTTACCTCAAAGATTTCTCTCATCGCAATACGCAACGACGTAGTCCTTATTTGGTATTAATCAGTACGTATAGTAGTGACAAATTGCGTGGTACTCGCGTAGTTCGGTGATGGCTGCTGGCATTCTTACACTGATATCAACTACACCTCCTTGATAGCACTGTGTTATATTGTGGTTTTCATGCCACCCCTGTTCGTTTCTGTTTTTTCGTCCGAACGAACAGAAGGGACAATTTGACTGGTCAAAGTGGCGACCGTGGGCCAGCAACGAATTTCTACGAACTCCGGGAAAAGGATAAACGCGGTACGGCGAACTGAAGAAAATAACGATAACAATAATATTAACGAAAACAAAAAATCAACTCCTTAATTATTAATTACATTATTCAACTATGCATTACTTTACTTTTTTGCCTTCGTGTCGGCAAAACTTGTTTAATTACCTAGAGATAATAGCAGTGATACCAGACATCCCTATATAAGATAAGTAAATAATTACCTGCAATTCGCGTATTCCCAAGAATCTCAAAGATTTTATATCCGTGTCACCTGTGTCAACAAAAAATTACGCAAACTTCAAAATTCCTCGTCTGAATTCCCGCGATGCAAAACACAGTGTATCGTGTACATTCCCGTATCGTCCACCCAGAGTTTCATCCCCTAATTAGCCTGCTACTGTACGCGATAACAAGAAGCGTTAGACACGGGAATGGAAACAGAAGCAGACGGCACGAAGGGAACCGTATCACTAGTCATGATGCTGCAGTCACGTCTAGATGGTAATGCGCCTGTATAAATCAAAGTGATATCAGGCCAGCGGACCTGTACAGGCTGAAGATGTATTGCGTCAAACGCCGTAGGGGTTGCTCTTGCACGGGTGGGATGGTAGCTAGGAGGGAGCACGTTATACGCTTTAGCTTCACGTTAAGGGTTCACGTGACGAAAGGGTTGCAGCTCGGTCGGACAACCATTCGGGCAGCGAGCACGCAGCCGACTGACGTTGTCTCTAATTGAAACGCATTGTTATACGGGTTTTAGATATGGATGGTATGGGTTAGGTGTGTAGCTGCTCGTACGACTCCATTCAAATGCACAGTGCTTGGTTATAGGTGTAGCATCTGATCTGTAGGTAGTTTCGACCTACTGGATGTTCAGGTAATCGGACGCAACTAACTGCAACGCCTGGTAATGACTTTCGATGCCGTTTCTTTGGTTTAATTGTCCTTTTGGTGCAGCAGGTGCGTCCTTTGGGGAATAAAAAGCTAACCACCCCTGTCCTCTTGGTGGATGCTGGATGGCGCTGAAAGGTAGCATGTAAATAAGAAGACAGAAGTGGGAGCATTGAAAAGCAGAGATGCTGGGGGCTTACGACCCTTGCTCGCGTATATTAAAATGCTGAGGATTAAAGGGACTGCACAATCATATTCGTCGTGGAGCTTTTTCGAAAAATTTCGTACACTCGTATCGGCGTTTTGGGATAACTGCGTTTTGTTTATGCTTTTTTGCAAGATAAGGAGACACCTTGATTGCCCGTGTTCGCGTGTACTGCTCGCGAATACGAGTCGGTCATTGTGCGCGCACCTTAATTGTACCGAGGGAGCGGTTATTGGGGACTTTATGGGAAACGTAAATCAGTCGTCGGGGCGTTCGTTAACTTTGTTCTATACGTTTGGTTCGATGCCAGCGGGGCCCTTGCGGTTGGTCCATCCCCAATCTTCCACGTGGTATGCCGATCTCCCTTCACCCCCTCCCTTACAACTGATCCACAGAATACTCGGGGGGGGCTTGAAATCATCCCCTAAAGCGAACCCTTACGCCAGGCGCTATTTCACGCGCGCGCATCCATGGGAACAAAGCCTCAATCCCAAAACCACCCTCTCTTTGTACAGTCGGCTTGTACAGCCACCCCGATACGTCTGCGAACCCCCGAACGGGTCTTACGGTCAATTATCGATTCAGCCCAAAAAGACATATTATACGTATAGTACACGTCATAATCAGTATTTCGAAATTTGAACCTCTGCTTCGCGAGAGTCTTGTCACGGATTCAAATTTCCCGCTTTTTTTTCCAGCGAAAGACAAAAAATTAAGTATCTAACGGAAGATCAATTGGAGTCCGATCTCCTTTTATTTTAAGGATAATCGGAGCTCGCGTTTGCCGTGCGCGTGTAGAACGACCCTCCTGGACCGGGAGAGGACAAAAGAGTGAAAGGCGCTGCGCGCGCCCTCTGCCACGGGCCTGGACACGGCCAAGTTGGGGTTGCCAAATTATGCGATCCCTATCGCGTAGAAGGGTGAGACTGAGATGGAGAGTGAATACCGGGTGGGGATGAATTTCGAGGGTGGTGGGTTACGCGGAGAAGGGGAGAGAGAGAGAGAGAGACGTAGTGAAAAGAGAGTCACGACCCGGTTTTCTCCCGGGCTCTAAGTTATTGCGCTGAGGGAGGGTGAGAGTTCGATTTGAAAATGGAACTCGAGGGTTGCTCTGGGGTTGTAGCCAGATTAACCGTTAGGTCGTTCTTACGCGGGCACTCTCTGTACCAGCTATACCTATGTATATGCGCAAGCCATTTTTTCTCGACATTAACCTTTAACCCGATGCCTACTAACGTAAGTCATCTCCGCGGTACATCTAATTCTAGCGCGCATCATCGCCAACCTAGTCCTTTGATCCTAAGGTAGAGGACAGGAGCAAAGTTTTAGTCGAACCTAACTCGGCTGAATCCTCCATAAAACCGTAACTCCAAGTCTTCCTCCTCCTTCCCCTTTCTTCGCTTCAATCATACTTGCTGCCACAATGGCCGCTCCTGTTTTCCAGGTTATAACAAAAGTTTTCAGCAACAATGGCCGACGCATAAAGGCAGACGTAAATATGCCCGAGCTCTGCCTACTGTACTTACTTAGTTAACTTGGCTCTGCAGTCCCGCGGGAAAAACCTACCGCCCTCCCGTACACGTGTTCGAAACGTCAAATTACAGTTTTTACTCTCCTTTCTTATGCTCATTTTCATATCAGAGTACCGTTTACGAAAATGAAGGCAATTTTTACGAAACTTTGAAAAAAAATTTTACAGCGCCTACGTGTGTCATATATTTTGTTTATCTTTACGTTGGTATCGTTACATTCACTATTTTTGTATTACCTTGACGCACGAATGCCAGTGTGCACCCATTGGTAAGATAATTTCGAGACACCCTGTACAGGAGTTTAGTATATATGCCTTCGGGGCTCTCTCCTGCATTATGTAAGAACGCGAAAGAACATTTATCTTCGAGAGGGATTCTTCTCTTAGCGTTTCCTAGTGTTGCCATACCGTCTGTGTACGTTCCAACCTGACCTACCACTTTCGGAAGTGTATCCACGCAACCAGGTAAATCCACCATTTCCTTGAGCAAATCCTCCGCGAGATGCGGGAAGACGAAGAGCGTGGAATTAGAAACGGGAATAGGAAATCTTCGTGGAACCTATTTGACTGCCAGAAACATATTCTACTGGCTACAGCTCGAAGAAAATCCTACTGGGTACAGCTGGTTCTCTTATACGAACGCAGGTTCGGGTACCTAAGCTGCTTTCCCTAATGGTACTAATTGACTAGGCTGCTCGTTAATAGCAGATATATATATATATATATATACCTACCACGGAACCTCTGGAAACGACGTGTAACACTTCGCGGCGTGATAGCTTCTAACCGGTAGGACAGTTCCAACGCGTGTCTAGGTACGGAGCATATAGTTAGGGGAATACATTTCCTATTAATTCCCCAGGTATTCCCTAGGTACATAAAACTCACGAAACTCTCTAATCCATTGTATATGCAACCACTAAATTCCATATGGTTAGCCTAATGGAATTTCATGGAACTCTGGGGGTGGCTCCATCTTCTCGTACACGTATATACAGAGACGCGTACGTACGTTACTGTCTAATCTAATGATACATTCTGTTTTGATGTATATCGTGATTATACATATAGCGGGTGTCCGAAAAGTTTCGTATAGGACCGTGTACCGTTAGAATCGTAGTAAAATTCTGTAGGAAATGAGATTTTTAAAGTTGAAAAATTTTTATTGGTTCTTTGGAAAATAAATTGTAATTTAATATTCAACATTTTCATAAACTTCTCACTCATTAAGTCAGTGGGGTATCGAGTTGGCGGAACATTATTCCCGAGGAACATCAAGAAATTTCATCCGCTCGCTGGAAGTACGTCGGTCGGATCGGGCAAGGCTCTTACTATACTCAAAGACAGAGTATAGCTTTTTTATTTTACCGCAATAACAATTCATATCGCGGTACAAAGCGTATCCCGTGGTAAATGGACTAATTACAGCGAAATATCGGAAGGTGGCAGCGATAGTCCTTTCAAGTTCCAGTGGTCGCTGCCTATATTCCTCTTTGTCACAGGGTATAAACCCAGGTCCATTTGGATTTCAGCAGCGACCACGAGAATTCATCCCCCTAGTTCTCCCCCCGTACCTTCGTGAATTTACATAGGAGGATATTCATTGTCGCCGATGCATCCCCGCGTCATTTGTATTTGACGTCGGTTAATTCAGACGGTTTCTCTCTCCTTTTCACTCTGTACCGTTTTAATTTCCTATTCGTAAACACGGCTACGATAAAACATTATAATCATTCGTCCTCGTCAGGGCAATTCGTAAGCCTACGTAATTCAAAGCACGGTCGGACCACTTATAATAATAATAATCGGAAAAATTCACGACGCGAACCTCCCCACTTGTCACGTAATTTTTAATGATTTTTCCCTAGGGGAAAAAAAAAATAATAACGAAGTCGTCCTATAAACAGCACCGAATAACAACAATCAAGATTGCAACTTCAAGTGGTCCTCTAATTGGCACTCGACGAATGGCCCAACGGAATCTGGAGACTCGACGATCTTTCGTACGATTCATTATGCATCGCCGACGTCGCTCCCACTCGGTCTCCGTTCCACGTGGCTGACGTGCATTCTGTCCGCATGGTCGTCAAGTGCAGACTGACAGCCGCGACACACTCGTGTATCTAGGAATTTTCCTAGGGGAATTTTTTTTTTTCATTCTAACTTCTAAATTACGACTTCGCTCACGGGATTTATTTATTTAATGCATGCGAGGTATTTTTTTGGGGGAATTTCTTTTTACCTCATTTCTTTCCAAGAGACTTTTCGACTCTCCAGTACTCGTTGCCTCAGTGCTCGAGCCAAACGTTTCACCTACCTGCTCGCTTGTCCGCCTGGTCGTTTGCCTTCCTGCCTATACCTGGCCTTACCAACCTCACGGGCCCACGAGAGTGTTGATCGTACCGTGGCCTTGGCACCTTTGTCCATTGTCGGCCTGTGCGGAATTAGGTGACATTTTTCGCTTTGGGGCCCACACGAGCGACGATATTTCTCTGCTGCCGTTCTAAATTCATACTCGACGTATCTAGGGACCCTAGACTGTTCGACGCCTGTAATCGAATATCAGTTTGGGGATTGGGCGTACAGAGTCGACGAAACAGTAGAAAAGTATTAGCGTGAACGTTGACGTACGTAATGTAGATATATGTGCGCTCGCTTATCGTACAGAGAGAATCGCATCGTAGGCCGCGCTCCACGCGTGGTAGTTTGCCGGAAGACCTTGGCACATTTACGCAACGCTAAATCATATTGGCAAATCGACTTCTGTACTCCCTGGATGCGCCATTCGCGCCCCTCTCTCGATTTTAAATTACTTTTATTGACTTTCTTTAATTAGACTTTTTTATACGTGCTTTTATGTATGCGTATATATGTACATATACATATATATATGTATGACGTTGCATCATTAGGTATGCACTTAGGCATAGCCATTTCTACATACAAGATTGTTTATTGTGAAGTTACTAAATTAATTTGTATTATTCTTTAATTGTTATATTGATCAATTATCCTGTCTTTGCTCATCGTGTAAATCGGTAAATAGATTTTGTTCAGCCAGACGTCACGTGACACAGGTTGCATTCTCCTGTACCTATATGTATACATATATGTATACATACATGGCAGGGTGTACTCTCGCTACCTGGTTTTAGACAGGACACGCGAAGGATCCCAGTGCAGCAGCACCTGGCATTCGTGCAGGTAGCGCTTCCAACGTAAACGATTCTTTTGTCCTTCGTACAGGGCCTCCCACGTTCGACAGGCATTTCCTCCCGTGGCTGAGGAACGACGAGGCTGTCCTTTGTGTCGAAAGAGGTCGTCCCACATTTATGTGGTGTACGGCTTCGATTGTTGCAATAAAGAAAAGCAAAAATAAAAATGGGAAAAAAAGAGAAAAGGAAAAAAACGAGAAGAGAAAAAGATCAAAATACGCCGCAAGGAACAGCTGGTTACGTCCCTTTCGTATGGCATACGTAGCATCCAACTTCGTGAATTGTAAACCGAAATGCCTCCTTACGTACAGGTCGTTTCACAATACGTCGATCCTTACCGTAAAATTTTCAGCTCAGCCGATCTCTATCTCGCGTTCCGCAGGACTGCCGGGTCTAGGAGCTCTCACGTTCGTCTCTGCGTCACATCCGCCGCTCCTGAGACTGTCAATCGATAGCTTTAGGCTGCCCTCACAACGTCGCCGTCTACCTCTCCGCTTGGCTTGTATTATTCAAAGGGTCGCCTGGTTCAGGTAAAGAGACACGGCAGCCAGGTGAGTCTCACCTGTTACTCCCTTGACTATTTCTACGGTCGACCTTTTGCTTAGTACCCCCAATCCCCGACAGACCTGCAAGAGCCACCGTCGGACCGCACCAGGTCCCCGAGGACATCTCGCGGTCAGGACTAGAATCACGGGCTCGGTTCGGTCGCGAAGGAACATTAACTCTCAACCAATTAAATTTCCGATTAAAATTTATCGGTGGACCAGTTTCTTATAAATTTTCCATTCCTCCCGCACCGATCGGATCTTTCACATCGGAGAGCCAGCTGGCGCCCCGGCTGATCTTCACCGGGTGACCCTCGTAAAAGACCCGGCCACCTTAATGTCTATTGGGATATATGATTCGGTATAGATCCTACGATCGATCCCCGATACGAGTCTCTGATTATTCATTGGGATCTGATTTAAAGATATACCAGTCAGGATGTCGTCCTGTGCTATCCTGGCTGGATCTGACAACGGGCAATCTGGGGTCGTTAACTACAGTAAAAGGGGGGGAGGGGGGGACGCCCGTTGTGGCTCCGTAGGCTGCCTTAAAGTCGATCTATACCGTAATCCTAGTGTTTAACGAAGTTTCCTAGTTCCTGGGTTAGGATACGCTTCCTGAACGATTCTCAGTTCATCCGCGTCTTACTTCACCCTGGGAACCATGTTTCTACGTGCACTAGATGCGCCGGTCTTAGATAACGGGGCCTTATCGGGTTTTGATAAAATATCTTCGATTTATAATAATCACAGTACAGAGACGATTGTGCGTTAACAGTCCAGTCGCCATTTGCTCAATGATCATCCTCGATACCTCGGTAGGCTTTATGCTTTTTGGGACTCTCATATGAAGTTTGGCCCGAAGCTTATGCACTTTTGACTCGTATTCACATTCGTGACTATGTTCACTCTACATGGTGCACAGTAAACGTACGTAGAATGCAAGTGGATATCATTGGAACGTCGATTACGAAAAAGTGAGCAACTTCGTCTCAAAGAGAATTGCTCATCGCGAATCCTCTTAGATATTCATGCTCTATATGGACACGTGGGGATTTCTAGCCCGTGATTCAGTGATGACAGAGTGTCGTCAGGGTCCCTCGCAATTGCGTCAGGGTCCCCAGTGGCACTGGGACTGATGTTTGCCGGCGGAAGACTTACCTGGAGAAACACATCTGGACACGTTCGGATAAGACGACACCGATATGCCGTATGATTGGTTTGCGTATCGTTAGGACCTTTTCGTTATGGCCATGTACGTGCATTGCGGCGGAAGAAGCTTACCGAGTGAATACAGCCGCAGGGTACTTGGCGTATCAAAGGATCCTACTCTGTGCCTGTGTTCAGGTCAAATGGTCTCGATATATGTTCTTCGGCTAATATTGTGGTACTTTTACTAGACGCGTAATCGAACGAGGCGACTGAAACGCGTACAGATTGTAAAGAGGATTTTAATCTGTACGTATACGTATACATATATACACAGCCCAATTCAGATGGCTCGGACAAGGTTCAAACTCGTCCGGACTTGGCCATAATCGTCATTGGGTAAAAGGAAAACTGCTTCTCGGCTCTAGTTGCATCACGGCGTGACATGCCTGAGTGACCCAGTAATCGTATGTCGTTCTCATTCCTGGACTTGTCGAATCGTGTCGCTCACGGACGGTAACAAGAGCTGCGTATACACGGGTCTTACGGAAACAATAGTTTCGGCAGTTGTGATCGTGTGACAAGTCGATCGAACGATTACGTGGAATTTTAATGTTATCGTGGTCACAGTGAAAACTTGACTTTGCGATCTCCACCGGCGTGTAGTTTTGTCGCGATTTTTATTACCACCCGGTATATATGTATACAGGGTATAATTGGTATCGTCCAATGCGAATCTCTTTTGTATTGTTCATATTCAATAAATTCTATATGGATTATAGGGCATTGTCTTGTTAAGGCTATTTCCACGTGGCCAAAGGCTTATTCGCACTGCTCGAGCGATATCTCGAGATTAGACGGCGATCGTGGCGCCATGTTGGTTCGAGCCACCCCGTTTATTTTGGTTCTTCCGGCGCGCCCAAGTATGTCGTGTCCCGCACTCGTTGGGACGCATCTACGGTACCTACATAGGAATCGCTGTGTAATTATACAGGCCCTCGCAAAAGTATATACACTCCGCGGCCGAGGTATGCCTGCGTCCCGAAAGAGTACGTAAAGGCACGGCTGAATTTTTCATTGCCGAGGACGTTAGTCCTTTATTTCGTGGTTACGGTCGCTCTCGTAGAAACTACGCCGACTTTATAAATATTCATTTGAACAATTCTAGACGAAACTTTATACCGCGCTCGTTTCACCTGACTTCTCGTTTTCATACCAGCCCGGCGCTACGTTATATGGGATATCGTATGTGTATTCCGTGCTCGATCATGCGGAGGATATAGCAATTTTTACGTAGATAAAAATTGATATCACCGTGTACATCGTTCTTATATTATTTTTCACCTAACTCCTAGGGACCCCGTGCGGGCTGTCGGGACTACCTGGAAATAGGTTGTCAATTCTCGTAACAATGATACCCGCTATGTCGAGAAATGGATACGAAAATTTTCGAAAAATCCTTCGGTCGCTCACGGCTTTCGATCTACGTCGTCCAACTCGGTGACTTCGGATCGAACTTCATTCCGTCGTTGAGAATTCCAATGGGTTTTTCCTCGAACCGCTTCCATGTTATACGTGGAAGGCAAACAAGAAATCCCTAGGATCCTACCTAATGACTATTCTTCCCTTGGATTTCTTGCCTTTTATTCCCCCAAGCAGATTGCTTGGCTGGCTGCAATTTTCTAAGGTCCTCTCGACACTTTGTAATCGTCAGTCATCCCGGTGTGGGTTAGACTTGTCTTTTTTTACACGGGACGTCTTAATAAAGTTTTTATGAAAATCAGCCAAAAAAAGAAACTGTCACGTAATGTCCACCTGCACTTTTTTTTTTTTATTGACTTTTACTCCGACTCCCGGCAAAGGCGTCGCACCGGATGGCAAGAGGAAGTGTCGGGAATATCGATCGATGGATAAAGGGAGCAAAGTGGAGGACGGGTTAAACTCAAAGTCGTAGACCAAAGGGTTGGCTCTCCTTTTAGGGCAGAAATAGACGCGAAGCTGACGAGTTTCAGTTTCATTTCGAGAGGATGGCTCCATCGACCCGTCTAGACGGTAGAGACTATAAAACCCAAAGTGACGAGCTTTGTCGCGGCTCCTCGGGTTTATTTACTCGAGGAGATTTCGAACGGACGATCCTCGTTTCGCTATCGCGTTAACTTCGCGCTGCAGTTCTACTCTTATCTTGTTCCTGACCTGTCCCGAAGATACATACACAAATCGCACTCGTACCTATCGAATCAGAGATTCGCATTAGACGTACCGATCAGACGTTAAATTAAACGGAAACATCCCCCGAACCTGTGCCTGTAATATTGTCAATATATATTATACCTGGTGCGCAGTAAATAATTTCAAAAATTAAGCTACCTCAAATTTTCGATTTTTAGGTTAACATTGTCATTATTTTTTGTTTCAGGTAAGCATCGTTTTTTTACACTGCACACATATATCAACTAGGCCCTGTAAATTGGAGTACGATATGGTAAAGTACATAACCTAGTATTACTACTATTTTCATATGTTATTTTTAGATCTAATAGGATACCCATTCTGATTGTGTTTACAGCTGGTTGCACTGTAAAACGCATATAGGTTATCATTAGAGAAGCACTAGGGTAATATACCCGGTGGTACAAATGCATTCGTTAATCCTTAAACGTATTAAGATTTCTTATATGGTCTTTTAAAGGTCCACTCGTAGACATTGTCGATTAGAATGTGTATATATATATATATATCATTTATCTATAGGTATAGTAGCGTGCACGACGCTCATATACGTATTCGGCTTAATGGCTGGATACCTTCTTGGGATCGAATTTAATTAATCTAATGAGTTAGACGAGAACCTATTCTTTACCCCCTCTACCCCATCTCTCTCTATCGGGTGACCTACACGATTATTACCAATCTTCGATTTCTTTGCCTTTGGAGGTTTTTCGGTAATCTCCATCGATTTCGTTTCGTTAATTAGTTACTTTGAAGTTCACGCGACTATCTGTATATAGGGAATGGCGCGATTTAAAGTTATATAATATAAATTACACAAGAAGCTGTCTCGCACCCTGAGAATCCTTACTGATTATGTATTATCGTTCGAGATTGCTCAATCGTACGACAATAATTATATAACGGGGTCCTTCGAAACAGGTTGAATTCTCACGGTGATCCCCATTTACGGGTAGGTCTACTTTAAAGCTCGTCGGATAGTCGGCACTTGAAACGTATACCTAAGCCGTGTGCTATTTCGTCCTCGTGAACTTTCTCGGATCCTGTACTCGCTTTGACACTGTAATTGCAGGTACACAGATCGTTTGAAGATCAAAAGCGGAAGGAAGTCGTTCCGTCCCACCGTAACGGCTTCGTCGCGTATGTAAAATCGATGCTAGTGGATTATCCGAAAATCAGAGTGATGAAGCCGGTAGGATACTATCGGTAGCAGACCCAGGATACTCTCTCGCGGTAACTATGGAAACGAGCCCTGCAGTATGGGGTAGTCATCATCATTTGTCATCGGGTTCAATGAAAATCCAAATATCTCTCTCTCACACACACACACTCGCGTTCTCTCTCTCTCTCTCTATCTCGCGTATATCGACCAAACCAAATTCAATGCTACGGTATTTACATACGTTACCACAAGGTCTACAGGGTGTTTCATAAATATAGAGAAAAGAAAATTCGTTAACGAGAATCATTGATACGTTCATGTTTTGTAGAAACTCATTTTATCAGAACCACCATGGCAGCGGACGTCTTCAACGTGAATCTCGATCTGAGTAAAAAAAAAATGTAAGGTCAGTTTCTAAGGAACGACCTTCGCATCCTCGAATCCCCTTCGCCCGATCGTAACCAGGATCTCCTCCTCCGCTGCGACTCCATGGGGCTGCCGCTTTTCGCAGACGTCTCGGTACGGTGCCTCCTGCGTTCTCGCCTCCTGGCAATCAATATACGCCAGTGCAAGAAAACCGACCTGGCCGGCTAAACCGACGACGCCGACGCCGACGCGCGCGGCCAGGTTAGAGTAAAGTTATTGGCCTTGATTACGTCTAAATATATACGACGCGGGACGTTCACCTCCATCCAAGACTAGAGCATTGCCAGAACTCGGTACCCACGTCGTTTAGGATCGCTTACACCCGCTATTGATATTAAGTCCCGAAATCAATGGATCCTCCCATATGGGTTTCAATGTTTTCCATGGGTTTTCAATGACGCGCTACGGTGCGTACGTGTGACGTTAAAAATAATATCCGCTGGATAGAGCGTTACAAAAATTTAATTACTTTCTCCTTACAGATCCTTGAGATATTTTTTTTTTTTCTTTGTCGATCCTTATGGGTTTATTGATTATACACATGGGATTAGCCATATGTCCCCCACCATTCAGTTTCCATCGCGTACCCCATGCCATCCGGCATCTGCTGGAAGCCATACCCTTCCTCATACGGCTATATCTATATACATAGTCTGTATACCTATGTACAGTATCGGTACCTCCTAGCTCTGTGTAAACGTTAATATATTATATATCGTATACACGTGGAGTAGGAGTCTCGCGTGCGTTACCTCCACCTCCTCCTACCTTTCTCTGTAATCGCTCATACGTTCTCTCTCTCTCTCTCTCGCATACTCACGCACGTGCGTCCCGGAGCAGCCAACGTCCTATGCACGTGTGTACGCTGCAATGCAGGATATGCTAATTGCACAATGGTTTGTACCACGGGAACGTCGAACGGACGGGCACGTTAAAAGAGTCACTCTGTATATATAGGCGCTCGCGCTTGTGTGTGTGTGTGTGTGTGGATGCTGTCAGAGCGTATCTGAATTTCGATTATCCGAATTCTTGTTCCTCGTTCCCGATTATTAAGAGTTATTCCTATTCCGCTTGCGGGAATTCCCCCTCCTACCCTTTTTCCTTTTAACCGGAAACCAGCGCACTGGGACCACCGGGCGGAGGCTTTTTCGTATTTATTGAAATTTATATCGACGACGTGCTGCTCAACCGTATATCCACCACGAAATCCGATAACGTTTGGTTCGCTGCAGTATTGTAGCATATTGTGTGTGCGAGAGAGAGAGAGAGAAGAGGGGGATAGAGTGAGCAAGAATAAATGGACGAGGAGCAAGCGAGAGAGGGACAGAGAATTTCGGGGAACGAGAAGAATCGCCGCGTAGTTTTAATTAAAGCGATATTAAACGGATATCGATGAATGTCAATGGATACATTATCGATAAGTGTATACTCGCTTGATCGTGGGGAATAATTCATTTGAAAAATCCCTATGAGTAGAGAAACGGAAGGAGAATGCATTATTCATGTGATGACTAAAGGCCTATTGCGTGTAGCGCCTGTCCATCTATATTCCCATAAACGATTAAAAGATTACATCGTATCTTAACGTTTCTTGCGTAATCGCGATCTGTCAGATTGACTGCTGTATATTTGATAAGGGAATGGATTCAGGTGCATTTCCACGAGGACGACGACTACCAGAATTTAAAGGGACAAAATTCGTGAGATTTTTAGTAAAAAAAAAAAAAAAGAATCGGGCCCCTTGTGTAATCCGAGCACTGCGTGTGTCTCTCTCGCACTCTTCGTAATACCCATCGCTCTGTCTCACTCGCGCTCACGCTTCAGATAGAAATCGACAAAATTCAATGCCAAACGGTCCGTTCGCTTCGTTCCCCATCCAACGTGCGTCCTTACTGTTTCCATGAAACGTCCGTCACGTTTGGACGATCAGAATTGAAATTCAGATCGATTAAAGTCATTGGCACAATGCAAAACAGGCCACGTGTCCATCTACCAGTCGCATAACTGCATTATGACTCGTTTCCCACTGGGCTTCGGCTTTGAGTTTGCGTCAGCGTCTCGCGAGGAGGCGACAACGTGACCCGCTGTCGGCTCACCGTAAAGCCGCGTTCACAGCGAGCGCGCTTAAAGTCTCCCAGGGGCGGCGGCACCCTCGCGTCGCGTCCCACGACTTAGAAATACTGGCTGTACTACGAAGTCGCCATTAGGTAGAATTTCTTTTCGCGTTTTGGTATAAGCGTATCGCTCGTTGAGAATTCGGCCTATAACGTTTAGACCAATCGACGAATCCATTCACGATGTCTGACGGGGTCCTTAAGCCTCGTTCACAATTCAAATTACCGTGACTAACGTGCGAACACTCAACATCCTCTTCACGCCGTATATATAGGTATACCGTGTGCTTCAAAAGTTAACCAGCAAATCTCTCTCTCTCTCTCTCTCTCTCTCACCCACACACACTTACTCTATATACAGACGCGACAGCTACGCGAAGCATCTCTGACACCCGGTGAGCTATGGATTGATTATTATTGCGACGAGCGAGTAAACGTCGATTTTATCGCGAAATCTGATTTATTGGCTTCCACGTCGGTCAGTTGACCGTCGACGCAAAGCGCGAATGCCGCCTTTACCGATTGCAGTTAAATATTTCGTCGTTACATGCGAACCCGCCTTCGTCCCTTTCCCTCCCGTCATCCGTCGCACGCCTCCCAAGGGAGACACCCTGGCCTCCCTCTATACATCCTCAATGAGCCTCTGCTCCAATATCAGAATCATCCAGCCGCCCTATCCCCTCCGGGGGATTTCGAATCCCATCGATCCGCGATCAACTTCGACTGAATGATACTGATTCTATTTTCGCATCAGTCACCTGCCAAAAATTCCTACCAATCCCGATCTGTCGTGATAGGGGTGTTCGTATGTTAAAAAAAAAAAAAAAACGAAATTTCGTTTCCACCTCACGCGCGACCACTGCACGGAGGCTGGTCAATTCACTGTGTGCGGTGCGTACTGAAATCGTACCGAAAGCGTACTGATAACGCCGCACCCGAAACTCCTGTAATCAATACGCTGCCACGTCGAAAAAATATTAAACGGACTGTCGTTTCCGAAAGAGCGTCTATTGACACTCTGGTGCACCGGCATGTTAGTACAAAACACATCCCCGTGCCATGTGTGGCCATATTCGGCCACATGTCAAACTTTAATGGCCTGAGACGGCCCCCTCTCGCCTGCAGGAGAAATGCGCTCGAAATTCACGATCCGCCGACTGTGCATCTAAATTCTAGATGCACGAGCTTGCGTTACGTGACGAGTCGTCGGCTTGTTTGCTGCTTTGCATTAGCCTCGTAGACACACGCTCTGTTTTTCGTGACGCACGTTACACTTGTATACGTGTATGCGCGCATGGCTGCACACGTCATGATGCGTCTAGCACTGATTTCAAATGCATCCACGTATGTTGCCTATGTACGCCTGTGATCGTTGCGCGCGTAATCGCGTGTGCACGCGTCATACCCCTAATTAACGATACCCAAGGGGATGCCTTACATTATGCGTAAATACGCTTCCGATATATCTATATATACTGTATTAGCACACACGATCATAATAAATTCCGTAAAATATTTTCCTCGATTACTTCTTTTTTTTTTCCCCCGCTTTCACGTAATCGAATCATCCTCGCGTCTATCGGGCACTTCGCGCGCACGATTAATCATAATAATATCCAACGGGTTGCGTGAATTAATATCGTTGATAACAGCTTTGTCGATGCGCCACTCTCTCGTACTCGCCCCCCCCCCTCCCCTCCTCGCCACCGATACCAATTATTCTCGCGCTCGAAAAGCCATTGACGTAGAAAAGAAAATTTACGGATGACATTATTTAGCGCGAGCTTATACCGGGTGTCATAGAAATCCTTACCTCCCGTTCGTCCCCCTTGATTATCATCGCTGCGATATACGTATATAGATATAACGAGGGCTATGTCGAATCGACGAATCGAAATGGCAATTCGTTGCGCTTTAGGAATAAGAACCAACGACCCCCCACTCTCCACCCTCTTGGCTCCAGGGTAATTAATTAACACCCCATAGGTATCCGGTGTCACGCTCCCCATAGGGATGATAAAGTTTGATTATTTTTTCGCCCTTAACGTGTGATCTTACCACCACCCACCCCCAGCCCCCTACTACCTCCCCTCCGAAGCAGGGTGCAAACACCTCACTACGGATATCCCGTGGGATCTCATCTGCTCTGCTAGACCCTAGTATCCCGTTTCCTCGAAGCTTTCCCGGTCGGTACCATCGACGTTCCCACGGGTTTATCGACCCCGGCTGGTTCCTCCTCCACGAAAGGCACCGGAGGGAAGCAAGTAAAAAAGCGCCAGGCGCTCGCCGCCGCCCGTGCTCGGAATTCGTGTCGAGTGAACTATATATCCAATAGGGCTCCATGGGAGTCCAGATATACATATATATATATGTGTATGTGTGTGTGTATATATATATATCTGGCTGGGCCTTTTCTCACTTCCACCGGAAGTCGCGTCCTGGTGGGATCGATCGAACCGCGGTTGCCCCTCCAGGATAGTTGTGTCATGCTATATGTGCTGCGTGAAGATACGGCTTGCGCCACGGGAACGTGGCAGCAGCAACTATCTTTGAGGGACGTGACTCCGCTCACGTCAATCCTATTCGGCACTCCGAACGTCAGGTACGTGTCAAACGCGTACATCGATATGTAGATACCATATGTGTATTTATATAACATACGAGATATGATCACGCGTATGTGATAGCTGCTTACGGCTTAATGGAGTTCGAGATGTTAGCGCAGAGTCAATTTGACGAAAAGTTTCGTAAAGTCGATTTATTTTTCTCAGGATTTTTGGGCTCTTCTCTCCGTACCTGCTGCGAGTGCGAGAGAGAGAGGGACGCTTAAGCGCGCGAGACAGGGACGGATATATAGTTTTTCAAATTCTAAGGGAATATTTGACTGCCTTCGACGATTGGCTTTTTCGTGGTGAAAATTTTCAACGATACTTTTTCTTTTATTTTTTCTTTGACTTTCTAGCTTTTCTTTTGGTTTTATTCGTTCCGTATGCCAATTTATGTGCGACTGTCCTACTGTCGCTCTACTATGGGGACATCAGTGTGCCTTTATCTTTCCTTTTTTATCTTTTTTTTTTTTTTGATACCCGTTTTTCATTCACTGACCGAAACCGACGCCGGAACACGCGAATTATTATTGCTGCGAAATACCGGCGCGCTACTCTCGCACACATATCCGGAATATTATTTTCTTACTTTGCCTTTCACGCATTACTGGCTCTTCCCACTTTCTGCGTTATTTACCCTCACGGCGGTTTACATTGTATTTATATTGTTCAGCCGGATGGAACGGAGGAAATTCAAGAGGCCACGGATTACTCGTAATTACTTGAGGATTTTAGCGCGCCCAGCCTCTCTGGCAACCCTTACAACGTGGCGCTATGGAACTCTCTTTCTCTTGGAATATCATTTATACGAACACCAACCCAACCCCATACAGTTTTCTCGCTGCTGCCATGTCGTTTAACTTCCTTTCAATGCTTCGCCCGGCATTTGCCCCTCCCTCCCTCCCTCCCCCGCCTCTACCCCCTGTTTTTTTTCAAGGGTGCAGTTTTTTCAGCCGCCACCTTTTAAATATTTCTCATCTCTCGTCGTCGCACCTCTTCACTGAGATTCTTTACTAAGTTTGACGTCGAGCTGATCGCTGCTTTTTAATTACTACCCCTATTTTATCCAGATTGTTTATTCGAAATTTCGCATAAGGGCCACGCGACGGCTTCATATCCGAGGACGGAAATTGCATTTTTAATCGTAAGCGGAGTGCGTGTTACGGAGACTGGGATTTCTATACGGGGTAAATATTTTTTTATATACGTTCATGAGGGTAGGTCATTCAATCTTTTTTAGTCTCCCCCCCCCTCTCTCTCTCTCTCTCTGTCTCTCTCTCTCTCGTGTGACTGTTAGATTATCGACGATCGTCTTTTTCAATTATATGAAATTTGTATATAAAATTCTCGACTGTCTTTGTTTGGGGGATCAAAATATATGCCGATGGCCATTTTAAAAAATCCTTACTAAACCTCAGGTTATCTTTCCAATGAGCTGCAACAGGTGCAGTCGATTCGTTTCGCGAATGCAGGGGGTGCACGCGTGACTGCGTTAAAAAAAAACAAAGAGGACCGATATCCATTAAAGAGGATACGCGACACCCCGTCGCGCGCTATTGAAACTGGCGAATTTACAAAAAAAATTTTTTATTGATATTAAGTCAGCTTGATTATTAATTTTTGATTAACGCTTCGATCGAACTGATTCGGCGATCAATCAACCTCACGAGGCAAAAGGATTGAAGCGCGAAGGGCGAATGGATACAAGTACCCTGCACTTTCCACAGGGCAGATCGATCTTCCGGGTTTCGAGATCCTGTCGGGAGGTGGCAGAGTATCCTTTCTGTCAGAGTCCTCCAAAATCCATTTGGATGGTCCTGGCTGAGCTCCTTTCGCAAAACTGGCCGTTTAACGCCGGGATGAAAAAAAGTTTAAAGGGCTGTCACGTAGGATTTTCGTGTTGATCGTGGGGTAGTACGACATGAGAGGAGTGGGCGGGAGGGTGAGGGAGGCAAGATCAAAGAAATCAAAACTCGAGAAAACAATATTCTCAGCATCCATTAACGATCAGAATCGATTGTAGGGTGTGAACAAAAATTCGTCTTATCACGAGCAAGGGATACCCCTTGTTAAGCATATCAACGTATTACTCACTCTTATCGCAACCCTGTACCACGTATTTTTATATGTACGCCATACTATACCTTTAGCGTAAAATATATATATAACGTAAAATTATTCAAGCTTTACCCATTAAGACCAAATTCAAGGGGATTTACCATAATGAAATACTTAACCCGTTTGCACGGTTGAGAAATCCTTAGGGAGCTCAGTCCGCTCTCGTGGGATGATCTACAATTGTGCAAAATTCGTGAGTACCTTCAGATACTTTACGGATCTTGGAGCACTCTTGGCGTAAGATACATGGATCTATTTTTATACGTCCTGATGGGTCTGCTTTATCTTATCGATCTGGACCCGCGTCTAGGAGCCCAGTAGAGGATCTTCGTGAATTACAGGAGACGTGAGGGACGTTACCTTCTGGACATGTAAAATCATTTCGATACATGTAGAAGAGAACAAAAAATCTTTTTGATAAGGATATATAAAGTTGGTAAATTTTTTTTATTACATTTTTCATAATTCATACGGATATGTCTTATCAGTAAAATAATGTTTATACACAAAAAGTACAAGCTATAAAATATTTGTATATAGCTGATCGTATGTGGACTATTTATATACGAGTCAACCATTTTCTCACGCGTTCAATTCACTCTGCAAAGGACCGATCAATCCTGTCGATCCTTGGAATGTCTATCGACGGGATCCTCAATTTCATCCGGGCTAACTCCCATCCAAAGGGTATTGACAGACCAGTCCAAAGGGATGTAAGGCGAGCCATGACTATAGTCTGTAGTTTATCTACAGGGTGTACCATATAAATCCCATGTAACATCAATGGCAAAGATTGCCATTAATTAATCCTGACAATAATAATAATTATTTTTAACTTAATTTCACGTGCTCCTTTACTTCGCATTTGTATAATTTTTCATAACGAATTTTTTACGGGGATTAACGTTACCCTTATTTCGCGTACACCCTTTGTAATGATGATGTAAGACTACAAGAGGGTGATTGAGGATCGAACGTTCGATGCCAACCAATCGATTACTCCCTGTCTGTTAGAGCGGCTGAGTAGTCTATTCGATTTCGTATATATCTATATAGATATCTATAGACGTATAGATATTTTGATGTATAGTCAGCGGACCGTATTCATCGTTTTTACGACCGCTTATCACGCATAGTTGAAGAGCGGGCGGTCACAGTCGTTTGAGTTCAGTTACAAGAGTTCAAAGCGATACCTACCGTCAGGCGTTATCAAGCTACGGATCTGTCCTTATCTCCGCGATGATTTCCTGTATCACAGCATCCCTCGGTCGGAGATATCCTATATAACTGGACTCTCGTCGGGAATGTTCATCCCAGAGAATTTCCGGTCGGAACTCTCCCAACTCGATACATTGAGACGTCCGCCGATATAGCCGCCCATTATTCCGGGGTAATTGCCGAGAATTTCATTGGGGTTGGGTACTGATTGATAATGTCCCTTCCAGACTTGAACTTTGCCCTTTACACTTTGAGCCTGTTTGCCTCGCAGGCGCGTGTTGCTACATACTTGCTTCTCGATATAGACGACAGCGCTAATGATTTTAGGGATGCATAACGAATAACGAAGAATAATTATGGGGGTAACGATTAAGGGATGAAAGGTGAAAGAGATGGGAAATTCGACGTCCTGTAAATTATTACTTAATCTCAAGTTAATAGATTGTCAAGAGATAATATTCAGAGGTTCACTTTCGTTGCTTGTTCGACAACCCTTGTCACAATTTTCATCCCTTGGTCGATCCCCGGAAAGAACCCTTATCCCTTCCTCCTCACGTCCCTGCTTCCATCACCTAGTCGGCGGATGCTGTATAGCCTTAATTAGACGCACGAGCCACGTATAGACATGACGTGGACCGTCTGTAGAGGGAAGATCGAGTCGAGTCGATGTATCTGAATGCGAAGGGACGCTGGCTGGACCAGTGTGCATAATACACGTCCTAAGCCCAACACCTGTCATCCATTGTCTCGAAACCTCAAGACGCGACGAAGGGCCCTAAAAAAAAAGATGTTGCCCGTCGACGCCTATGCGACCGGTAAAAATTTGACAAAGAAGCAGCTTCTCGCCCGGGCCGAACCTTCTGGTGCTCTTGGTGAAGCTATCGCTGGTACCGGTGTACCTAACCTGGTCTTCCTCCCTCTTTGACCGTCTACCGGTTTCTCCTGGTGCGATCGGCGGAACGGACCTGTTCCTTGGGCACCGTCCTGGCCACACCGGTACACGTAGTGCCAGCGTTAAAATTCAGCTGCCCATGTCGATCGAGACTGTGGTGGTGGTGGTGGTTCCGGTACCCCCAGTTGCGACTGTACGTACCGCTGGTACTACTGGGCTGCAGTTGTTTCTCTGTGCTGCAGCTGCGACGTGGAAATGAGACGAGGCTGCCTGGGTTATTTAACACCGATGCACAGCCCAGCCAAGATATTACGGAGCTACGAGACACCAGCCCAACGGAGCCCCACATGCGATATCTCACGTTCGCGTTCTCTCTCTCTCTCTCTCTCTCATTCTCTTTCTCTCTCATTCTTTCGCATTCTCAACGACTCTCCTACTTCCACACGTGAGTCGCTGCCCGCTCTAACCAGAACGACCTGTTGCGTGGATTTTTAGCTGGAGTATGAACATCCTATGTAGTGTATGTACATATGGATGTATATATGTATATACATATATACGTCTCGCTCTATCTTTCAGCTTAGTTACCTCTTTCTCTCTCATCCAGCCACCTTTCACCTTCCGCGTGTCCTACCTCTTACCCTCGTTCGCTCACTTGGGGACCAGCCCTTTTGCTATACCTACCACCCACCTTGTCGATGTTCCAATCTTTCTGGCTACCTCCTGTAGACCTGCCTACTTCCTTACGTAGGTATACGCGTCGATGCAAGTCGCCGATGTAACGATTGCGACACCGCCTTTACTTTCCCACGGACTTATCCGTAACTGGCGTGCGACTGGCCATTCCTTTCGAAGGGTCTTTCTGTTGTATATAGAACGTTACACTTTGTTCATACGATACATACCCGATGCGCACGCGTAAACAGTAATGTGATAAGCTTATCATAATGCAACTTTTTAATATTCAATAATCAATATTCAAGGAGACTCAATGTCATGAGAAATTTAATCGAATGATTTTTTTTTTCTTATTCAATCGATATCAATAAACGCGATCGCTTGCATTCAAATGCAGTTTACCAAGATGCACTTCAAAATTCCTCGGATAAGATATAAAACAGCATGGGTCACAGCGTTTACGGAATGGTACGAATGATCGTTATTCTCGCCTCGTTCCTTGTCTCTAATTAGTAATTAGCCATGTAACGAGGTCGACGCCGCGACGCACGACGTCGGTTTTTTTTTCAGGATTTTCACTCGCGATTTCACCGTCGGACCCCAACAATGCCCTATTCCTGTTCCTCCCTCACCCCGCCTCCCTCCATACCACCTTATCCATACTCCTGCGTATACATATATAGTTATACACACACGCACGTGGGGCCTTCATTTTCCCTCTGCGTGCCAGACGACGCCATTAACGCACGGCTCATTCGACGCCGGTAATTGCACCAATTTAAAGGGACTTCCGTCCACTCCGCCCTTGGAACGGTTCCTAACCCTCTTTTCCAGCCGAACCCCCCCCCCCCCTCCCGCCCGCTCTGAATCCACCGTCTATGATTCAATTATCACCGTACGTAGTGCCTAATATCTTTTCGCCCCTCGTCGTAGCAACGTCAAAATTCCTCAAGTCTCTCGGCACGTGTCTCCGATCCTAATTACAATACATCATTGCCCACATTGGTTCTTAACGCGAAGAAAGTATCACGCGATAATTCGGCATATGGCTGTAACGCGTTCTTCAAAGAGTGTTACGAAAACTTAATTAAAGAGGGAGTACTCGCATCCCTAGTTGCAGCTGTCGCTCACCAGATGGCCGGATATCTTTGTAGCTCTCCCTAGCCCGTAGACCACCGTAACCCGCATACCTGGTGCTGCTGCGCGTACCCACGTTTTTCACAGCGAACTCGGCCATCTTAAGGCGCACGATCGAATTACCGATAACGATATTCATCGACGCTTCGCAGAGTCTGTTTTGTCGAGGTCTCTTCCGTCCGTACGTGAAAATCGACGAGTTTCGCTGGGCCGTCGTACGTCAGGCCGTAGTTCCTCGAGGGGAGACAGAGGGGCGCTCCTGAGAGCGTAATGAGAAAATTGACCTCAGGAAATTATTATTGACCAGAGACACGACACCCTTTGCTCTCTCTGGAAACAATTTGTGGCTCGATCGTTGATTAGAAATTTTTCAAACATTTTTTTACCTAACCACTGATCGCCTTCTTGAAATTCATCAAAAATTTCACTTGGTCCCGTAGTACGTATTTTATCAGCCGTACGTGCTGCTGCATACGTCTGTTCGTAAGTTTGTCTCTTATCGTGAATCTCCTTTGCCTTTGCTCTATCGTTCGTTTTTCGCTCGTTATCAAAATGCACTGCGGATACCCACTGTGACGATACGATCATCGATCAGGAATGTTATACCTGCCTGTTCTCTTGTTACTATCTCTTAAGTTAACTTAACGAGTTTCTCTAACGAGGAGTCCTCCCCTCCCTTGTCCTCCGCCCCCCTCCCCCTCCTCCTCTCATCTCGACGAAAGCTACGTATCATTCGGTTGGTGATGTTTTAATGGTAATTAGCACGTTCAATTACGTAATCGCAAACTTAACCCAAGTCATTCTTCGTAACGATTGATCGCTTATCCGCACGTCTCGCGTTCTATTTATTTCAATGCGTCAATCGTTTCTTCGTCACGTGCACTTTCTAACGGCGAATCGTCTAGTAACGAACTGGACGCCCCCCCTTAGCAGTTGAGTATGTGCCGAAATAGTCGTCGATTTACGGAAGAGTCTGGTGATTCACTAGTGGACGAGATTAACGTCTATGAGTCAGAGGAACATATATATATATATATACACACGTATACTCGTTTTCCTTCCATCTCTGTGTATCCACTTGTCGAGGGTTTTGTAGCAGCCAATCCGATCGATTAAAACCATCCCAGACCGTATTCAAGGAATCCGCTTAAGCTAAAGCTTCCTTTCTGTCTCTTTGACTGGCCCCATTATTTTCTGCTCGCCTTGCTCAATTCTAACGACGCCTCACGGAACAGGTTAACAGGTTAATTTATACGTAAAAAGTCAGTTCACCGATGATCTCCTATCTGGAATCAATATTAAGATCCTTTGTATTCGCATATGCATGTAAATCGGTAAGGAATCCCGATTCCAGCTATTGCCATGGACCTTTTCTTTCTCTCTCGTCTCCCTTCGACTCTCATCCGCAGGAAGTACCTCGAGTTCGTAATTCCGTATCGTCTAGACGCTTTGTCTGGTCAAGGACCACGTGTCTTTCCATCGTGGACACACGTGCTCGCGACACACATACGCGCTTCGGTCACAATACCTTCGATGCTTTATGTTGCCGGACTGCAGCTAATCGGCATACCGCGTGACCGTTTGACGATCGTTCGACCTCGTGAAGCGATCTTTGATCCTTTTTCCTTCGCCATACGTGATCAATCGTTTAATTAATAAAAAAATTTATATCAATTTATCGATACTCTTCGTCACTTCCGGTTTATTTTAAGCGCGTTACGAAATTATATACCGATCGCAATATACCTTAGTATATCACGTATGGCATGTGCGATACGTTTCCGGGGTCAGATCACGATGTAAAGGGGAGGCTAATGTAGGTTACGTATCGCTGACGTTGAATAACGCCCCGTGAACTCTTTCCCTTTTAAAGTCCGCGACGTTATCACGGATCCGAGTGGAATAATGGCAGGTTGAATTATTTAAACGTAAAATTTCGCGTGTCCCTACGTACTTCCCAATGACTTATCCGTTAGTGGACTGCCTACCGTGTAATATATCATACGCGTTCCTGTTATACGGTAAAGCTCCCAGAGTCGCGAACGGGTTTTCACGACACACGTGAAGCTTTCGGCCGAGGCTCGAATTCGATCCTCGCGTGCTCGTTTAAACGTCCAGGCTGTATTATGCCTAACGTGCTGTAGAAAATCGTACGGTGAGGTTAGGTTACTACGTCGCGCTGTGTCGTTGACCCCCCCTTCGGTTGGCTGTGTCTAAACGTCAGTTGTCGACCCTGCAGCAAGCTCACGTTGCGCGCGCACCCTATTTGCAAAGGTTATCGCGTCGACCTCCAATTTCCTAAGGTCCTCGTCTTAAGCCCCGTTCACACAATTTTCAATGAAATCGGCACCGATGGGCACTCGGCACTGACTTTTGACGTATGAACTCACGTTTACACGGTACGCGCATTTCACTACGCGCGATCTTTATTCGTACGTAAAAAAAGCTTCGAAGTACACATATAGATCTTTTTATCTATCTTGTATCCGGGACTGTGATAAGGTGCAGTCAGTATACAGTTTGCTTACCCTTATTCAAGGATCACACGCGTTACGCGTATCTGCGTCACGAGCGTGGGTCACGTGGTACGTAGTACGCGATCTTAAAGGCTGACGGGTTTAACGTAGACGTAAAACTTTCCACTGGTCTATTCGCGCGCTCTCATTGGTCGCATTCTTCTTAAGATCTACTCCCATTGGCTACTTACTCTATTACCGGTACGTATACACGGTATGGTCTTCCTTTCTTTATCTCTGGCTCCTCGTGTCCCACAGTTATCGTCACGAACTTCCTTTCTGTTACGTTCACTGTCTGCACGAGAACTTTCCGTATCCCCTTGCGGCTCGACTCGCACTCGATGGATTCCACTGGCGATTTCACGGCGATACAGGCGCTCTCGGCCGGGACTGACATTCGGCCATGACGCTTCGCCAGTGTCCCAACCGCGTGCACCTTCCTGTGACAATGGAGACGCGAAATTGCCATTCTTACTACACAATGATATCGGCATGACACATGGTGAATTATTTATCAGGTGTTTTTTTTTTATTTTAACATGACTGCCTCGGACGTTTTCATCCTGCGCTTATCGAAGCATCTATAAGCATCTTGAACGAGACTCGCGTACGTTCAGCTCAATTTGGCGACTGATCGACGCTTCGATCGTACATTCTATCGATCTGTATTCCCGGTGCTGTAAAAACGTTCTGTAAACGTCGATTAATCGTCGACGAAAAAAAAATTCACTCTTATCTAGGGTTTTTATGTGATCGGACTTATTGCCGGCTCGTATGTATATATACATATATCTGTAACTATCTGTTTAAAGCTCATATGCATATGTATACCTGGTTAACGTAGCCTCGTGCTATTGTTTCTCGGCGGCGCACGCGATTCACCTGGAGGAAACGAAGGGCCGATAATGAACATAGGTGGCACCCTGTTGCATGGCTGCACCAGTTACCGACCCCCCCCTCCCCCACCGGTATCCACTTTGTAAACTGTATGCACTGTATGTACAAGTCGAACGTACGTCGTACCGTGATATTTCTCACTGGTGCATATAGCATACGGCTATCGATACTTATATGTATCTCTACATACGTGTCGTATGAATATGCTGACGTGCGTGGCTCGTCACGTGAAATCTGAGAGTAATAAACAGTTTGCAGCTGTTGCGGAAAATTCTTTCATACTCGTATATACCCACCTGTGAAGTCACCCTGGTGATATCGCATATATGATCTTTTATTGAAATTTTTTTTTTTTCGTCTGTCGATCAGTCGAGTTTTACGTATTTTACGGGGAGAAAAAATAAGAGGGGCTTGTATATATGTATATAGGGGAATGGCTAGGGATATTTAAAATTTTACAGTAAATTCATCTCGACAGGATTTCGGGTACCACGTGTCCGTCCGTCAGACTATATGCTGATGTCCCCGCAGTTTGTCCTTGTTAACTATAAACTAGTTAGACGGAAGTTAAGCCAAAGCTTATTCATGTAAATGCTCCCGGCACTTCTACTGATGCTAATTCAATAATCGATACCGACACACCGCATAACGGGATGGGTTACACGAGTCCGGATGGTCTGTTCTCGATGCCGTCGGAGATTTATCGAATCGCAGGAAAGATGGAAATTGTGGGGTCTGTTGTATTGAAAATTCTCTGGAAGTTACTGGAACTTTGGTAGAGGCTTCCGACTCTTTTATCTTGTGTCCGAGCTTGCGGTATATAACTCGTAAAAAAAAAGGGTTGTTCATACTCCTTAGTACGCTCGCATTATTTCTGAACTGTTTCGAACCAGTTTCGTATCCTGTGGGAAGAGCACAAGCTGCGCGACAGTTTTCTACTCGCTCGAGATATTATATGTAGTATATATATATATATAGTCTCTGTGGCTGTTCCTATGTAAAGCAGGTGCATCCCTTGGCGGCAGTTGCGCTGCAGTTGCAGGTGAATCTCGTTGCAGCTGTCCAAGTAGCCAAGAAAGGGAGGTTAACGTGCAGTACGAATAGGTATAAAGAAAGCAAGAGAAGCTCGAGATGAGAAAGAGAGAGATCTACTCTGGTGGCAGAGACCGCACCTTGTGAATACGTGTGGACGGTACCTTAAGGTCGTGTGGTGTCTTTCGTTGCTTTGCAGTATTCACCTTCTTATTATACCGGTCCTTACAAAAGTTTCGAGAGTCTCGATAACCATCCCCCTTTCATTTTTCGCGTTTCTGCTTTGAAGTCACTGAACGGGCGACGGACTGCTTAGATAAGGGTTTTCATCGATCTTTTTTTTTTTTCTTCTTTTCGCTTTTCTTCCCTTTTTCTATGTACGACACCTCGCGTGTCCAGGCTAACTCGCTCGATACCTTTTTCACGATTTTCAAAGCTTTGTCTTACACGCTAGCCAGATACCGACCCCTGTGCACGGGGCTTGACTATAGGGTCTTTCAAAAGATACTTGTCTTCGAAATTTTATTTTTTTTCCATTTCTTTGCCATTTTCCATACGGATTACAGATAAACAAGGACTCTTGCTTCTGGACCAACACGTGACCCAGTGGATGCTGGTCACGACTCTTAACCTTTTAAAAGTCTGTGCACGCGTGTCGATATATCGAGCATTATTGCAGTCTGTAAATGGACGGGCTCTTTATTGCCAATGTAAGGAAAAATAAATGCGCTCCGACCAGAAGATTATGCCTTTACGAGTGTTAGATGCACCGAGGATTATTTCTATAACGTTTGCAGCGACGCGCATGCGCATGCGCGTTCTGAATTACATTATTAAATCACAACGTTTAATACCGGCACATGAGATATTGCTCGTTACGTATATTGTGCCGTGTGGGCTAAGCATTGTTTTTTTTACAGTTTCCAGCACTGGTCTGTTAATATCACGGTAACGTTTCCTTCGCTTTATTTACCTTTAACGATATGTACCTGCTACGTTGCTGGTATACCTGTATATAGTGCACTCGAGTGCGAACACGTCAAAGGGTACGAGGGTCGGTGGGAATGTCTTTGATTTTCAAATCCTCAAATTGACAATTAAAGGCACACCGAGTATACACGTGGAGACACTTTGATATACACTTGGTAGCCTTTAATCATTTTCAAATGAAGTCGTTAACTTTTTGCCATCTTTTTTCTTCTTCTCCTCTACTCGTCACTCATCATCGACGAGCACCAAAATTCTCTGACGAGTCTCGATCTGCCGAGTTCTCATGCGCGCGACAAGACCGCGGCGCCTTGATTCACGCCACGGTGCTTTCGCTCTATGTAAATATTTAAGCTGATAGCGTCCTAAGGCTACCATCTTTGTGCGGGAGTCTTTGTGTGTAATTGTACGGGAAAATCGTCACATGTGCACTGTCGTAACGTTTTAAGTGCGGGTGAACGACGACCTATGTAAATTGTCGCTGCGGTGAAAATCAACACGTGTTTCTTCACCTGAGCTTGATTAAGCGTCGCGTTAGCGCTATACCGACCGGCACGAAACGAGCGAACGAGACGACGAGTTTCACGCGCGAACCTTAAATTCCTTTCGGCGACATTTAATTCGTCGCGCAATTGCGAATCGCCCGAACGTATGTAGCTACATATACGTCTAAATATTACGTATTGCCGACGGGTGGATTATCAAGTGAATAATTATCCGCGTAAATGACAAGCGTGTGTAGTATAACACTTTATTGATTTATCGTCGCTTCATGGAGATTAACCTACTGACGTTGAATTTTGAATTTTATGCGTTTCCACGATATTACGCTTTGCCCTGTATTTTTGTCTCCATTACGTATTATGTTACATGTATATATATATATGTACGTGTTGCTGTATTTACGTGCAGGCGAATTCTCATAAAAAAATTTGTAATATTACTTATCAACATTTTAGTATATTTCAGACGATGATGCTCGGCGTCGCGACGCCTTGAAATTCGTGACATTAAAAGGATTCGCGTGAGCGACACCGATTTCTCGCAATTTGAATTTCTGATTTTCTTAAAGCGACGATTTCGCATTTGCTGTTTTGCCTCATCCTCGTGTAATATATATATATATATACACACACGAATGATACTGCAAATGTTAGTCGAAGCCCAATGAGAACCAGGTGAAATAACGTTACGTTGCGCGGGATAAATAAGACGTCGAAAGCGGACGTAGACGAGATGGGGTCATCGCACCCCGTGTACCGGAAGTTAAAGGCGAATCTCGAGGAAGCGAGCATCGGGGTCTTGTACTCTCTTCTCGCACCCTCGTGCTCACGAGGATGCTAATTAGCTCGTACTTTTCAACTCGTGAAGGGCTCGTCTCCTCCGTGCTCCAATACTTTTGCCACTGCCACTTGTATTTTTTTCTTTCTTTTTTTTCTTCTTCCTTTCCGTAGTCGTTCCTGCCTCTTGACTCTTTCATCTCCCAGATCTCTTATGTCCTGGACCGTTATCGATGTAACCGAAGAAGGGTCCAGTCCACGTGTGACGTCATACCAGGGACACGGCTGATCGCAGTGCCTATCTTTTTTATCAGTCAATCTACTGCCTCTCGAGTAAATTGATTATCGAAGAAATAATGATACGTGGCATACGAGTAAGCTTCTACTGGATTGCGTAACGTAACCATAATTACTCATCGAAATTCATTAACACTTGATCTGCCTATTTGATATCATTTAATTCTTACGTCATGCAATATGGATGTGTATATATATATATATATATATATTTATATAGGCAGGCATATATTATACGGGTTAATATGTTCACCCTGACGCTTTCCGGAAATAGGTACGTTCATTGTCCTGAAAACTTATGCCGGGTTCACAGGACTTTACGCGCTCGAGAACGCCGCTCTACGTAGACAGTGCGGTTCAAGGTCTGAACTGGACATTGACTTTCTGATTTCAGGGCCGTCACGGATCCGAGGGACGGCAGAAGAGTGGCCTTGAAGAAACTGCCGAACGTCTTTCAGAGTCTCGTCAGCAGCAAAAGAGTCTTCAGGGAGCTGAAGATGCTCTGCTTCTTCAAACACGAGAACGTCAGTAATTCTTACACTGTGATACTAATTTATTTCACGTAATAACGCATCGAGCTATCATTCCCTAAGACCTACTTAGGACACGCGAATGGGTTCTCTCGGTAGGATGCTTTTGCAGTTTTTTTTTTTCCCCCTTCAAATATATAATAATTTTTTATCGTTACGTACAAGATTTGAATATGCCTGTATAAGGCAAGTCAGTGGTAGACTGTGATAATTTCCCGGATGAAATTGTGCATATGAAGTTAATCGCGTTATTAATTTTAGCACCGTAATATCTTCTCGTGTACTAATGGTCTATGTGAAATCTGTGCTTTCTCGTATCTGTGGGTCGGGTTGGGTTAGGTTAGGTTGCGAAGCTCGTAATATCGTTTGGTATGCGAAATACGTTCGTGAGAACCGGGACTTGAATATACATTATATACTTGTAGATAGTATATGAATATATGTATATACTGCTATATAGAATTAAAGAAAGTTTTTCTCTCTATTATTCACTATGGTACTAAATATTGATATACTATCTCTAGTGATATTATATTACTTGCTACTATGCACACCGTTCCTACTGCGCACACCTAGTATCATCCTGTACTAGTAATACCGGTATGATACTACCCACCGGACTCTTCCTCTGGTTATTTTCCCGGTGGACGATCCTTCATCTCCCAAGCCCGTTCACCTTCTTCCCATCCTTGATTCAAGATCGGTACGAGCAGATCAATCAGATCCTGACACTTTCACTTTCTAAAAGAATCCTTCCGTCTGATTGCAGGTACTGTCTGCCCTGGATATCCTGCAGCCGCCGCATCTTGACTTCTTCCAGGAAATGTATCCTTTTTCATTTTTTTTCTTTTTTAATTTTATTCACAATACGCTCCTGGAATGACCGGAAGTGCTTGAAAAAAATAGTGAAAGAAAAATAGTGAAAACTCAGTAACTCTATGCATTGGCTTTATAGAACGTCGAATTGGTATCACGAGAAACCCCACGTATTATTGACGGAAGCCCCACGTGGTCCTGTACACGTGACTCGTCTTTGTTTATTTCTTCTATTTCATTGGGTTTGATCTTGTTTTTTTATTAATAATTAAGAATGGGTGCACAGTTTTTTTATCACTGTCTCACCCGACGCTACTGTTGATTTTTTTTCTCGCTTACGTGTCTGACGAAATATTTCATTGGCAGAAATATATTTCGACGAGTCGACGAGAGGGAAGGTCAACTCCAACAGGGCCGACCCTCGTAAACTCAAATTCGTCCCAATAATAATGTCACCCCTGTGGAGTCGCTGGACTTTAATTTCGACGGTGATAAAAAAAATTGTAGCGACACTTCCGGTACCTTGATTCGTGAAAAAAAAAAAAGAGACTTCGCGTCAGCAGGAAAAGTGGAAGTTCAGGGGTGAACTTGGGCAAAGCGTTCACACTCTTTCCCTGAGCTTCACGATTTCTGAAGCACTAACCCCTTCGCTACTTCTCCCTTGGGACAGCCTTACATAATTTTCCGCGAGACACTTATAACCGGGGAATTACTTGTTATCAGCTGTTCACGCGACTCCAACTTCATGGACGTTTTCATCATTTGAAATTAACGGGTGGGCAAAGTTACGTTGCCGAGTATACTGGGGTGGAAATTGTACGGCTTTGACCGTACTCGGAGTGCCCCGTTCAAAGAGCCCTTTCAGGTAAAACTCGTCTTAAGTACGCCCCTGGCCTCTGACGTATCGTTAGTGTCTAACTTCAGTTGGTACAAAGGGCCCTGGCGCTCTGGTGGCTTTGGAAAGGGAATTTCCCCCAGGGATTGGTACGTTCCTGGGCTTGCTAGAATTTTTATCAACTTAATAACGATTGCAATCGATAGACACGCTTGCGCGGCAGCCGACGTTTCCGCGCTACGTGAAAAGCTAGAAAGCGTCGAGAGGCGGAAGCTCCTCTCGGTCTCTTAGCGCGGCGTCGGGCGTCTTTATTGGATTATGCACGCGTAGCTGCTGGGGTCGGCCCGGCGAGAATGCGCGGGAATTTTGAATCTCGTATATATAGTAAGAGCGACGGTGAAAATGAATTGGGCAGGAGTCGCTGCAAAAAGCTTGAGGATTTTACTCCGGCCGTGTACGGCACTGCGGAAAAGTGATTTGTAGGGACATCTGGTGCGGTCGCGCTTTGAGATACTGCCTTGAGCTTCTCTAACTTCGCGTATTTATCAGCTGGCGAATTTCGCCTCTCTACCATCTTGCCGTATATCCTTCTTGGATTCCACCGCATCCTGCCATTGTGATAGGGACGTTGGTCCTTATGCCAAGATGACATTGGTCCGATTGTCATGTACAATGACACCTAGCTCTGTGTCATTGAACGAGGAATTTTTTTTTGACATTTTAAAATGATGATCTGTGATAGAGGGGGATCATCGATCATTACGTAGAGGATAAATAATTTTGAAAATTGTTAACAATTAGTAATCGAGGATCGATGATCTACGATCGCATAGTTCATCGTTGTATAATTAATGATCGATCCAATTCGGCGGACCTGAATTCAGGTGATCATAAAGCAGCCCCTAAGTAACTAAAGGACAGAGGCTTTAAGTTAATTCACCCGCTTTATATATATCAATGACGGCCATCAAATCGATCCTATGTAAATCATCGCAGGATCTACGTAAATCATGATTAACAGGGGTAGGCTATTATTTTCATCGGGATTAACTTCCATCCTTTAGTTCGTCCTCGCTACCCTGCTGTGACGCTGATGAGGAGAGACCCGATTGCTCCTCCTCGGGCCACCTGTCGCTCCATTAAAACTTGCCCGATGATCCGTTCTTTCGATTTTCAAAAATTTCGATACGAGAAGATCAACCCTTGAAAATTGTTCATTCGTTATTTTCCAAAGAGTTTCGAAGCGCAGAATATTTTTTTTTTACGTCCGCCTTCTCCTACCTCTCAGATCGTAACTGATTGCCTTGGGTAAAATTGTAGCGGTAAATGAACGAAGAGAAAAAAAAAATTAACCTTTATCCCCTAAGTAAAGCAGGTGCCAGGGAAAGGCAGCGAGACCATCTCCCTGTTTTATCCATTAAATTCACAAAGTTCTCCCGTTCATTACGAAACGCGTCGGAGGCTCTATGGAGGAGCAAGAGGGTTGATTTTCTGAGGCCCAATGGCTGGTTAAGTACATAGACCTTCTCATCCCCATACATATATTTGTAACCCTTAGGACTCCCCGATGAATAACAAAAGCTAAACCTGCCCCGTCAGCCTCGGTCAGAATCCTTTCCTATTTATGCGGAGGGTCGCGCGCGATGCCCATCGCAACTTCCAGGGTCCAGAAAGGACCAGGGCCGTATTCCAACAGGGCCTATAAAAGTTTTTGCTGCTTGTTACAAACAAAAAAATGGACGAGACAAAAAAACAAGGTACACGTGTAGAAGCGCAAAAGTCATACCAGGTCCATTAAATAATTACCATCCCCTTTAGAAACGTCTATAAATAGTCCAAGTAAGTCCGATTGACCCAGAAGAAAAAAAAAAATGATCCACCGGTTGCACTAATAAGGTAGCTTCGTAGCGAAGAAGCGGTACCAGTGACGTCATACTCGGAGAACTTTTTTACCGGCAACAACTTCACCGGGAGTCACTTTACGCTTTCTTTTTTTTCTCTTCTCTTACAAAACTTCACTCATCGTCTTCTATTTCCCTGTCGCTGGTCCACTTCTCGTGAGATACTCTCTTCGTCTCCCCTTTCACCTCTTACTCCTCCCGACTCCGGCAACACCGTACCTGCTGCCTCAGAAATGTGTAATGTTGGAAGTGAGAGGCGCAGAGGAGTAAGTAGGAATTAGTTGGTAACTCGACTGAACTCTTCAAACCGTTGAGCTCCGAAAGGAGACGGGAGGACCCAGTGCGCGACTAATTAAGAAATTAGACGAGGCAGTAGCAGTTTGCGAAATACTTTTTCTTTTAATTTATTTTTTTTATCAATTTTTTTTCACGTTTTACTAGTTTCAGTAACCCGGGTTCTTGACAGAGATACGAGTGTGATACGCGTACCGGATGTTACCCGGTTTCTGATTTCCGGTCTGGCTGGACTCGAAATCCGTATAACGTGGCCTTCGCTGGATCAGAATTACTTAATACCGGATTTCGACGAGGCGTTTGAAAACGTAGATGGGAATCTGGTAATAATTTTTTTTTTTTTTCGAAAATATCGCACGTCCTACGTTCAAACCTTGCCTACTGTGTAACGAACAGCTGTTTACTGGTGAACCGCGTGGACCCACTAGGGATAGTATAATTGGAACACGGAAACGGATTTTCACACGCGCCTTACTTGTGTGCTTGTCGCGTACTCACGCCCACGCTATACGCAACGGAGCGATCTGTCCTCTGGTTCTTGCAACAGCTCTTTCCTGGCTGACCAAATAGAGAGACGAAGGTTAAAAAGATATGAATTGTATCCCGTTAAATTCTTGCTACCGATGGCACGAAATTTCACGGAATCGTCCGAATACGAATTTTAGCGTTATTTCCCATTTTTTGTAAAAATTCGCGATAAACGTAATTTTGGATAAATCGCAAAAATTTTCGGTGCAAATTTTTTCATAGCTCCTTGCATCGTCACTCGCTTATTTCTGACGTTTTTCGCATCTTGCAAATTCGTAAATCGGCGAAAAAGAAAATTCGCGAAATTTCACCCCCAACAACTCAGCAGGTCTGTTTCTCTGTCGTTTCGTCAAGTTGCGTAAAGCCGCGTGTAATCCTCGCGTCCGTATAACGGAGACTGTGTGTAACACTTTAGGCAGTTTCACAGGAAAACCCTTTCATCCAGGATAAACCAAAGGCGAGTTAATGCTTCTAGTATCAAGCCCATAGGGATGACAATGTCTGCAATAGTACAACAAAGAATCACCAGGTGGCCGGAAGTTTCACCCTGAAAAGTTTTCTATCGTCGGTGGGTATATATGCGGGTCTGAGGTATCGCGTATCATAAAGAAGTATGGTCGCCACCCCAACGACACTTTTCTCTTCCGAAGCATTGTTCGTACACTTGTGGACCCGCCACTAAACGGCATACGGTGTCATCTCCATTTTTAGATACGGATAACCTTATCAGTACGTATAGACAGGTACGGTTATGGTCCCTGTCAGTTTTAGTCTGAAAAAAAAAAACATCCCCTATACCGTCCTGTAAATAATTTTTAAGTACCCGCTGTATCTTAAGCCACTAAAGGGTAACCCCCGTGTCACACTTGTGTATAGAATTCTATATGCATAATATTGAACTCAACCGGGATCCTGAGTGCTATCCATCAAAATCTCACGTGAGCTGTACGATAGTATCAGACACGTAATTGGCCAATCGCCCTGAGCGCTTAATTATGTGCGCGTACTTTCCCCGTGGCAATTACTCGCTCGACTCCTACGATAAGCAGATACCGTTGTCCATTTCGAGATACATATGGAACGTCACACTTACTCGCACGGGGACAATGTAATACAGCTGTCCTCTGGCGTATTGGATATATTGACGATAAATCATAGCACACAACTCCAGTCGAAGAATAGAAGCAACAAAGTGAAAAAAAAGAAAAAAGAAAGTTTCAACTAAAGTAATTCAGAAATGTCGACCAGAGTGAGAAGTGAAGCAAACGTCGTCCTAATATTTAAACTTGCGTTTGACGATGCCTGTAACTGTACAGTGACTGGATAAAGGGTCGTATAAAAGTTGGGGATTGTTACTTGGTAGATATAGCCAGGTAATTAAGATAACGTCTTGTGATAATTAAAGAAGCCAGTAACAAAGAAGAGCCAGTTACGTGGCTGCCAAAACGCTGGTAACTTTGCTCGATTACGGCGTAACCCTCAGTTTCCCTTAGTAGCCGCTACGCGGCGCTAGCCGCCTTTTCCAACTGTCAAACAACGAGCAGAACCTTCGCGTTGCCTTGGCAACGTTATTCGGCGTAGCCGCGACGTCGTGTGGCGTATTCGTTATTTCTCGACGGAACGAGATGCACGCGTAAAAATAAAAGTATAATGGCGGAATTGGAATGTGGTAGTTCGCGCAGTTAAAGTCATACGATTTACTTAGCGATCGGGCTTTTACCGATCGTACCGAACGTGCGACTAGCCAGTTCAGGAGTCAAGGGTCCTTAACCCTACCCCGAGATCCTAGACATCTTGGCGGTCGTTCAGCGAGGCTCGGTTGACCGGTCGGACCGGGCGGAATGGCCTTGCCAACCTCAACCTCCTCCTCGTCTGGTGCAACAAAGAAACTACTTGGGCAACGATGCACCTCTTATACCCTTACACTCTGTTATACCGGACTCACGTGTATTTTCGTCTTGGCATCTCCTTTACCGTCGTGTATAACCTAACCTGATTTTCAAAAGTTAGAACGACATCAAAGAAAAAGTCTATCACATAAATCACACCGTTCAGCTCTCACATTACATCCACAGTTATACATTGCTTTTATACATAATTAGGAATTCCAAACTGTCCACATTCAAGAAACTGTATGTATATTTCTCTCTTATTTTGACTATCATAGTTATGGTAATCAAGTCGGTCCATTCAGAGAATTGAAGAACCGTCGCCGTTTCTCTCTTATAGAAACGATTGTCTGCACACTGCTGTATCTCGTTCTTGGAAAGTCTCTGTGTGTACGTATATATGTATAGTGCGTCTAGTCGTGAGGAGTGAATATTATGAAACACTAGGTAGATGCGATTGCATTACCAAGAGACGGTGACACAACGAGCGCCCAGGACCGTATACAATGGAAGGCATTAAAACGGAAATCCTCTTTAGGACGAAATAACCAATCTAATGGAGCCAATGGGAAGAAATACAGAGGATGGAGAAACTGTCTCCTTCGTAAGTTCCTTGTCTTCCTTTTTATTCTTCGAATAAAAAGGACCTTCCTTGGTCTACACCATAATCTACAGGTAGCCTAGCTGTATAGCAAGAGGGTAGCCATGCAGCAGCAGAGGATACCCGATTCCCTTCTCGCTGATGGGAGCAGCAGCAGCAGCAGCAGCTCCTGCTTTGTCCAGGAAACCGGTCGCTGGTCCCAGCCAGAAGGCAACCGACCGAGCCTGGGGACCGATCCACCAATCGGCTCGCGTTTACGCCATTGCTCCTGAACTAATCCGAGCTGAGTCTGGGGTCCAGGGCCATTGTACTCAAATGAGTTTCCCCGCTCTTCTTTGGATCCTGATGTTTAAAAGAAAATTTCTTGCTCCTCGATCGTTCCATCGCATGATCCTGATCAGACGCTTCTTACTTCGGTCGGCGCGATCATAACTGTAATTTACCATGTGTCCTTGAGCGTTTCTCAGAAATCCTAAAGGATAATTCTTATGAGTTCAGGCCCAATGAAAAGTCGCGAGTCCCAGTGTATAATGCCATTCCTGAGAACGAGCAGGAACCAGTTCACTGAAGGTGCCGCAGTTTCTACCTGCATTCCAACCTACCAGTCGACCCCATTCCGCCATTAGCCCATTCCCAAGTATCCTTTTGCTTCTCGTCCTGGTCTTGGAGGATCCTGCCGCTTCTCAAGTCTGGAGGATGCTGCGTGCGTTCGCCTTTAACCCGTGGAACACGTACCGACTATCTGATCACCGGGAGACTTCGAGTCCACTTCGTATGCAGTCGGTGATCCTTCTGTCCCTTATTATGGAATTTATGATCGTCAGTTTCGTGGACCGCGAAATCGTGACGTCTGTTCAGAAAAAGTTTTTCATACTATTTTTTTTTTTTTTTTTTTTTTTTTAAATATATAAATGTCCAACTGTAACAGGAAGTCCCGAGTCAGTGGGATGTTAATGCAATTGAAAAGTTTATTCGCAGAGAAATTTCCTTAACTAGATTCTTAACGATAGATACGTTATCACGGAGCTACTACAGAGTGACCTGCACAAGATCATCGTGAGTCCACAGCATCTTAGCTCAGATCATATCAAGGTCTTCCTCTATCAGATTCTACGAGGTAAGTAAAAATTTATACTCTCTTTTATTTAACCCCCCCCCCCCCTCTTCCTTTTAGTACTTTCTTTTTAGATTTACGGATATCTGTCTGTAGAAAAATCGTACAGTGGTCCAGCCACTGATTAGATCCTGTCCAGGACTGATAAAGGGAACTCGTACGTATATACGGTAGCAGTGAAGATTGGTCATCAATGTAAAAAATAGTGCTCACTTCGATTAAGGGAAGAAAGAGGTAAAACGCGAAGTCCGTGATAGAAAATGGCGTCGAGTTGAATTATGCGTATCCCACGAGGCGATAAACCGTAAATCGTAAAAGTCCCCGGGATAGCGGTGGCCACGAAAGGATGTAAAAGAAAAGGCCAGTAGCGCGCAGATTGTTCCGCGGGTCGGAAGGACCTTCGGTGTGCCAGTTGCCTTTCTTTCTTTTCTTTCTTTCTTGCAATTTTCTTTCTTTCATCTCGCACTGTACAATTCATCCTTTTCTTTACACTCTGGAACTTGATAACAATCAGCCTTCGAATTCATTGATCCAATTTAATTCGTTCTACGGTACAATCGAAATAAAAACAATACCTGCCGCATGACGCTCAATGTCGATCGACGGCCTTGTGCGATTCGGACGATATTTCAATCGGTCTTGGCGGGAAATTCAAATATCCCTGATTTCGACTATTCCCGTTGTTCGCGGAAACAATGGGATGCGCGTAGCGCCTCTGGTGACTTTACTCATATTTACTGGGACAGGCTGCAATTTAATTTGAACTTTTTCTAAGATTTTCCACCGTCGCGTTGAAAGTCAAGCTTAACCTAATACAGCTATGCACGACGTGGATAGCTTATGGGAAAAGCCCGCAGCGTCAATTAAAATCCAGTTTCCATGCAAAAGCTCCCGAGTCAAGTTTTCAAGGCTTGGTTCTGCTTCGTTCCTCAAGTACTACGTATACCTGCTCCAAGAGACGTAGAACGAGTGTTTCGCGCAGTAAATAGAAATATACCTAAAAAGTAAAAAAAAAAAAAAATGAGAAACATGAAAAATCATCAAAATTCACCGCTTGTACTCGTACACGTTGCATAAGGGTGTTAAAATAAATAAGATAATTTCTATTCAACCCCTAGAAGTGGGGTTGGAAATTCTACAGCATAGTCGAGGGACGCGCACGACCCTTGTTTAGTAGTTGCGTCACTTCCTAGAGGCGCTGTGTATCCGCTTGTAAAATATCATTGACCCATGTAAAATTTACAGTGCAAAGATCATTCGTTCCTTGTAGGAGATCCGACCTTGAAATTTATATCAATCTTGGAAGTTCTTCGTTGAATGAGTTTAATTTTTTTTTTTACTTCACGGCGTTTTAAAGAACGGCGAATGCGATGTAGTGCGAACGCTGTAATTGTTTGACGTTATTAATATTCTAAGGGTGTCGGCTGTTCGCTCTGCGTCGTCGAGACGTGCGCGATTCTCAACCGGCGCCTTCGGGTCTAGACTAAGGCGAGCTACTATTCTGCGTTCTCTATTCTATATACCGTTCTTCTAGTTCTTTTTCTGTTTGCCGAGATGAAGCTTTGCCCGCACTTGCCAGGAGAATGGAGGAGCTTCGGTATATCTGTCGGTTGCTAATCGTATTAGCGGTCACTATTTTCTAGACTTTTTTTTCTTCTACACGGCAATCTACGTCAATTGGAGAAAAAAATGCAGGAACTTTATTTGTCTCTTGTACACATCGATATACAGCTAATGTAAGTCATGTAGGATTAACGAATTACCTGATACGTCGTCTGGCTCCAAACTGTATCGATGAATCGTGAACTTTGTTTTTTTCCCTATTATTCAAAAATTTGTCAAAATCTCAATTAGGGAAAAAAAATTTGGAATTTGCATCGACTGTCTTAATTAGTAGGTGCTAATTAGTTTTACGTATATATGTATACATTATTTACTTGATCCTAATAGTCGTAGCCGGTGATGTCAAGTGAACCGGTCCGAGCGATTGTTACTTTTGAAAATCTGTCACGTATCAAAGCAAATAGATATTAGTTTCGTGATGCATCGATAGATCGATATAATAATTAAAAAAATTTTTTTATCCAAGTTTCATTTTACGGTTTAGATAGCGCAAGGTTTTTTACATTTTCAGCCCATAAATTTCTAAGGGTTGTCGCTGCCATCTTTTCCATTATTTAATGCGTCTCGACTATCATCGATTCCACTTTTAAACCACCCCTTTCAGTAATACCAATCGTCCCCTTCGCACGGGGTAGTCTGGATACCGACTTACTATTCTAAGTCTGCCGGAACGTCGCGACGTCTCCGTCGGCTCAAAGACGCTGACAGTGAAGGGGCGAAAATAAAAATGAAATTAATGCTCTACGTTTATCGACGTATAAAGCAAAGGACAAGGGGCTTGTGACGTTTCGCAAATCCATATACCTTACAGTGTTGGGGGATCCGTCGTGGTACGTCGTTCCGTTAAGGGTAGCAGGGGGGGTCGAAGGAAATACCGGGTGAAAATGCAAATAGTGTAGAACAGACAGAAAAGAGAAAAGGGATTCCTTTGGCCTTTGCGAAACCGGAAATCTACAGGGTGTCTTGTCCCTTTTGGGGGCAGCTGGGTAGATCGGTAGATACATAGGGGTGCAAGATGCCAGAGCTTTACAGAAGTGAGCGTAGCCGCTTCCAATCATCCCCTATAATATTTCCATCCCCCATAATATTTCACGACACGCCCAAACGACGTTGGTCGTTCGGATGGATAAAGGGTGGCTTTTTAAATATTTACAGCAATTAAGAAATGGGTAATGACCACAAGGCCTAACTCACCCTTGTCCACGTATATTATCCAACGTCATAGCCGATACTATAGCAAAATTTTCCATCGTGGAAATGATATCCCTTTTTGTAATTTTGTCAATCCTTTTCTTTCTTACCACCCCTAAGATATACTGTTTCCACAGGGTAGTATAGGATAACGTTAATTTGTCGTTTCTCGCACATTTTCCTCGTCCTAAGGGGTTCCTGGGCAAAGGAGCCGACCGGGACGCTGTCACCGATGGAATCGCACCCCCTTTATACCGGCTAAGAAACTATAGCAACGGATGGAGTTGATAAGGATGTAAAAGGACGATGGGGAACCGACTTTAAATTATTCTTCAGGCCCGATGAAGATGATCCTGTGAATAATAATTTTTCCCTCGTTCCCGTCGTTATTAACATTTTCTCTCCCGTCCGGTCCAGACTCCCTTATACATTCCCGTGTCTATACGTACCAACCCTGTAGAGTCTCCTACGACTTTCTGCTTATATTTACATTTATTTAAAAAAAAATATAAGACAAACGTACCCCCAGCTACGAGAGTTCGTTTCGACGCGATGGCGGATTTTCAAGCGGCTTCAAGGAATATCCTTTACATAATCCTGCAAAGCGTATCTGTACCCGTTGCAGCATCACGTGGACCACCAATGGAGGAGACATCCCTCGAGTCGTATAATGACTGTAATGCACGAGGCAAAGAGAAATCGCGAGCACGAAGCCCAGACCGGTAGTGGCGGCGGGAGTGCCTGGAGCGAATACGAGAGTACTGGAGAAGTACTGGAGAAGTACTGGGTAGAACAGGGAGGAAAGGGATGAAAAGTGAAACAGAAGGGTAGAATGCAGATAATCGGGGTAGTGTGAGTCTCGAGTGTCCTGAAGTAAGAGAGCGAGAGGGTTGCAGATATACATGGGATAAATACATATATATATATATATGTATATGTATTATAGTCAAGGGTTGCTTGATACCAAGAGAAAGGGATGCGACTCGAGCTATAGGGGTAGTTTCAGGGTATCCGAATGCCGTAGTCGAAGATAGAGAAGTTGGAGGGTGGAAGTGATAAAGTTGAAATGCAGAATACCAAGTAGAAGATAGACAGCGAAAGGGGGGATGAAGTCGACAAGGAAAATAGGGTTTACGTGGAGGAAGGGTGGGGAGGAGGCGGGAGGGGGGTAGGGTAGGTAGCAAAGAGCCAGATACTGCACCAGAACGTTCTTATGAGATTTGCATTAATTTTCAGTTATAATGTGAACAGTGTTACGCGGATGGCAGACGTTACATTGAAAAGACATTCTTTTCTACCAACCCCTATTTATTTTTTATTTTTTTTCCCCTTTATTCTTATTACCCACTTCGGCCACCCTATCGCAACCTTTCGTGCGATCTTTTGATCCAAGAAAATCCCATCCGATTTCTCTTGGTTTAATTCGGATTCAGTCTTCGTATTCATCGACACACGTTTCAAACGAATGAATGCGGAATGTATATTGAGAGTTTTTTTTTAATTGAAAAAAATTTTTTTTTCCAATATTTTTACTATCTGCCAGAGCGAATTGCACCTGTCGAATAGTCCCAAAGTTAGGCTAATGTTATTTTTTTGGCTATACTAAGCGACGAGAAAGAATAAATTGTAAAAATTCTTAATAATAAATCACCCAGTATATACAGTAGAGAGTAGTATAAGGTATAGTTAGGTAAGATAGAAGTGTTCTTTCATGGGGCCCAAACCAGTCCTGCCGCCGCCCATCCGTGACCCCAGACCCCGTCATCCGGTCGCTCACTGAACCTCTTCTTCGACTTAACTTCTTCCACTTCCTTATACACTCTCTTTCTAAAGAGTCCAATGCCGAACTAGCTCTCCACGCTCTTCTGCTATAGTGCCTGGACCTAAACTCTCGAGCGTGTATTCACCTAGCCCGGGAAGGCTATATGTAGGTAGAGCTGTAAGCAGTACAGTACCTATATGGATATTACAAATACCTATATTCGTTCCCGTTGATCTCACGAAGTGGAAGCCACGCTGGGTAGGTACGGGCGTGGTCCGGATAAGTTCGGGAATGGCGCGGGACTGTAAAACAGGCACCAGCTACCCTTAACCCTATATAGTTATACGGCATGGGTTAAAACGAACGGAACGGCTGACGTCAGCGGGGCTCCTACTACTGACAAGGAGTAGCGGCAGGCTTATAGTCAGACGAGCGTTATAAATGGCCAGACGAAGGTAAAACGTGAATGCGAATATTCGAATATAAAATTTTTTTTTTCTCACTGCGCACCCTGTATGCTACACAGTGAATTTCGCAGGCCTGATTCTGGTAATGCGAACCCTGCCAAAATGTATCAAAATTTGCAGTAATGTAACGCAGGGTAGGAAACAAGGGACGGATAATGCACGAAAAACACAGGGGTGAAGAAGGTGAAACAAACAAAAGGGGTTGGGATCGTCCATCGCCGTTCGAAACGTCGTTACCCTTACCTAGTAAATGGAACAGCGGGAATTGGGTGCGATGAACCCAGGGGTCAAAGTTGAAAGGGTCTCTCGTGGTGCCGTTGGACGTAAAATGGGCGTTCCGTGTCGTATCCGCAGCATCCTCCGGTGATATCTAGCTCCTCCGGGTTCTTAAGGTCCTCCAGGCGATGAGTTCACTTCCGATGAAGATAAATCCCTGACGGACGTGACGTCAGCTCGTAACGAGAAGCCAATTGACGAAGATACTCAAGCTTTTCTCTATTCTATTCTTATTTTTTTTTTGTTTTTCTTTTCAAGCGCTTTCGTTCGCTCCACCTTAGACTGTGTATTTCTAGTGATAAAATTTTTCAATTTTTTTTTTCTATACTCTAATTACTTTTCAAAATTCACTTTGACCTCTGATTATTTAATCGATCGAATTTTCGATACCCCAACCCCCACCCCCCCCACCCCCCGCCGCCGCCACCGCCCCCAATATCGTTCCACCGTGACAGTCACGAAAGTTCGTTTGAAAATAGTTTTACAACTCTCGTACAAAGCTCTTTGTTTACGGAGCGCCTGAGATAAATTCGGTGCATCTAAATGCGTGCGCTTTAAAATTAAACGCAAGGTCAACGCATCTTTCTCAACGTGCGGCGGGGGTGTCGTTGCCCTTCTGAGTGTCAAAGGCCATTAACACGTTATAACGTAGGAATCGAAATTGAAACTAAAAATTCCATTAGAATAAAATACAAATTTAACGTTAGACAGTCAGTCAATAGCTTTGAATTTCTAATGACTAATCAGCCGAGCTAATTAACCGAATATCGTAAACGCGGATTCAGTAGACACTCGGTACCCGCGATTAATCACCCCGTTACATTAATCTAACTAAGTAATTTATCTGGCGGGTTCCCAAGAGACGAGCCCAACGGCCTCACGTTACCGTCCCGACGCTTCGATCAAATGAAACGCACTGCTCCGCCAGTGCGTCTCCGCCAGCCGTTTAAATATTTCCACTTTATCTCGAATATTTATACGTCACTTCAGAGCGACCTATTGACCCGTCGCATCAACGTATCGCGGATAGCGCCGTAGGCGGGCATAATAATAATATCAGGAAAATATATAAATTATGGATGAAAAAAAAAGAAAAAAAAAATTTCGTAATAAATTTACTGTCAAAAAAATGTATCAAAAAACTTTCGTACGTCAAAGTATGTCAAGCGTCAAGGCTCGTGACTTTAATAGAAAATCGCTAGACCCGACCAGGATTACCCTGGCGATATTACCGGCTTTATTACCGGACAGAAGTCGAGCTCTGAATACCGTGACTCACGCCATCCTCATCTCGCGCTGATGTTTCTCCTCTTATTGCACTAAATCCACCCCTAGCTCGCATTCTCCCTTGTGCTCTATACTGATACTGTACACATGCACAGACTGTACAGTCTATGCTCTCTTGCTCTTTCAGTTCTCTGATTGCTGTTTCACTTGGTTGCTTTTATTCTCTCTCTCTCTCTCTCTCTCGCACTCTCGCCAGAGTACCGATGCTCTTCTCTGTCTCTCTCTCTCTCACATATCTACCACTCCGGCACAGCGTGGGGTACGTGCATGGGGTGCGAACTGAATAGGGAACAGATTACCAAGCCCCATTTTCCCTACTGGCTCCACGTGCAATTCGGTTTGGGGAGCGTCGAATGCTCTGCTGGATGTTTCGCGACAAACGAGAGATAATCTCTGCTGAATATCGCGCGACGAGAGGACGGGGGAGCATTCATATTTTTATACGTTTCGTGCCTCGCGAACGCGTGTAACGTTTATGGGAAAGACAGTGGTAGAAATAGGATAGACACTTTGATGACGAGTCTCTTGATTGTCATTGTACCGAATATTTCGTTACCCAAAATCTCCTTCGCAATCCTGAAATCCTTCGTTCTATTGAAACCACCTAAACGTGTACCTGATGTATCCACCTTGTTTCAGGATTGAAGTATCTTCACTCGGCCAGAATCCTGCACAGGGACATCAAGCCTGGAAATCTTCTCGTGAACAGCAACTGCGTCCTGAAGGTACAAAAATTGTATTAATTTTGAAAAAAAACTTGACGATCCATCATCGCTCAGTCGGTATCACAGGAAGGATCAATTTACCAAGTTATATCAAAAATTTCCTTCCACTTTCAGATCTGTGATTTTGGCTTGGCCAGGGTGGAAGAACCAGACAAGAACAAACACATGACGCAGGAAGTGGTAACGCAATATTATCGGGCGCCAGAAATCCTCATGGGAGCAAGACACTACTCGGCAGCGGTGGACGTCTGGAGCGTGGGCTGCATCTTCGGGGAGCTTCTTCGTAGGCGAATTCTCTTTCAAGCACAAAGTCCAGTTCAGCAGGTAAGACCTAACTAGAAGGATCAGACCCTCAGAACCTTGACGAATGAAAAGATTAAACTAACTCTGCATTGTTTTTTTTTTTTCTTTATTTTCTCAAAAGCTTGAGCTCATCACGGAACTCCTAGGAACACCGACCTTGGAAGACATGAGGTACGCCTGCGAGGGTGCAAGATCACACATGCTGAGACGCGCCCCTAAGCCGCCAGCGTTAACGTCCCTCTACACCCTAAGCAGTCAGGCAACGCACGAGGCAGTTCATCTGCTCTGTCAGATGCTTGTATTTGATCCTGTACGTTATATTCTTATGCTTCCGTCTCACAATTCATAATACTACCTAGCGAGATCATCTATAAGAGAATTTTCTAAGAATCCAACACCCTTACCCAGTAAGGATCATTCAGAGTCTCCTAATAGAACCCTTACTCAATATGATCCAGGATAAGAGGATCACTGTCGTGGACGCCCTGGCTCATCCTTATCTCGACGAAGGTAGACTACGTTATCACTCCTGCATGTGCACCTGCTGTTACACAACGAATGCAGGAATGAGACAGTACACGACTGACTTCGAGCCAGCAACGCCGCATCCCTTCAACGATCACTGGGAACGAAAGCTAACTAGCGTACAGCAGGTCAAAGGTGAGTCGTATGGTTCAGAGGATGATGATCCATGGTTACACCGTTAAATATTAGGTTTAAAATGTAAATATTAACCTGGTATCTGCGACGCCCATTGACTCTTCTTCTTTACCATGTTTCAGAGGAAATGCACAAATTTATAGCGGAACAGCTGAACACGTCGCGCGTCCCTCTCTGCATAAATCCGCAGTCCGCGGCTTTCAAGAGTTTCGCAAGGTAAGCCCCCTTAGATGGGAGTGCGAAATACGTCGCCAGGCACACCTACCAACCAACCAACCAACCAACCAACCAACCAACCAACCAACCAACCAACCAACCAACCAAACCAACCAACCACAAAACAACCAAACGCCAACCAACCAAAACCCTGAATATCCGCGAATATATATATTATATATATATGCACTCACGTGCATTTATATATATGGTCTATATATGACACATACGACGCGAGCAAGTCTCGCGCGACAGACATGCAATTCGAGTCCTGCCACTTTTTCCTGATAAAAAAAAAAGATCTACAGTATATACATATATATATATTTAAAAATATATATGTATAACCAAACAAACTGCCATCGTCACACGATAGTTGGCCATTGTCAGCTATCAGAAATCCTCTTTCATCGGGCAGCATGAGCATGAAAGAGCTGCGTGTCGGTTGGAGCAAAAGGGAGAGGAAATATATGTGAAAAATGAAGGATAGAGGGAAAAACGATGGGAACAAGAGGAATAACAGTGGAATAATATTTTACGATGAAAATGACTTCCCTTGAGTGATGCCCAGTACGCACATCAATAGTATAATACCATATGCGATTCATTGATAACGATGATATAACTAATGTATACTCAAGATCCAACAATGCAAGATCTATCCAACCTCAACAACAACCTCCATCCATCCCACGAACCACGCTAGACCTTGTCTATATATATATACCTATCACACAACCCCAATCTTGATACCCCTACCTTATTTCTCTCAATTGAGAATCCGTGACCGATTCCATAATTGTGCAATGCCCATAAAAAAAAACAATTCATGATCCTTGTGATGTGATACTTGTACTGATCTTGATCGTCTTGCTTACTGCCGTCAAGTTAGAGCAAGCCACCTGCCAACCCAGCACCGTGCGCCGCGTATACGTACACATTACCACTACCGAATCAGCTATCTACCACTGTCAGCTACCACTATCGACTACTACTATCATCTACTACTACTACTACTACTGCTACTACTACTACTACTACCACTACTACTACTACCAATCGTTACGTCTCCTCCTGAACGAATGAATGACCGAGAAATCAGCTATAGTCGGAACAACCTCGCTCGCAGAGGTACCTACCTAAACTTACCTTACGTTTTTTTTTTTTTATATTAGCTTATCTTTTTATTCATTACAGAGCTCAGTCGAGTGTCACGTGTAATCCAGGGTGGCGCTACGCCTCGTGACCCGTTAAAATCCCCGATTTTTGGCGAATTTTGAACGAAATAATTGACAGTGGCTAATTGCGTGATAGTGAGTTCCGAAATTTGGGATTGAATTAGGGATTTTTTTTTTAAGGACTTTTTTCATCCAGTTGAACCTTGCGCTTCGATACTGTCAGAATTAGATGTGGATAGTTCCTTGATTCGGTGGAAGAGGAAGGTTTTCTTTTGAACGCTTTGGACGGACAGCGAACTGTCAGTTAAATTTTAAATAACCGTAAAGAAGCTGCTCTTTGTGCGATCATTGTATTAATTGCGGGCAATAGAATAAATGCAAAGAGCATTTTAGTCTATCGTAATCGTTCTTTGAATTTAATTAAAAAACGTGGTTTTTAACCGGTCACCCCGGTCACAGATCACCCTGTGCGAACACGAGAATTACTCGTTAATTTTATATAATAATTACATGTAAATATCAGAGTGCTTGATTAACACTATGAAGGCCTGATCAACCATGCAGCCTTCAGTCATTATTATTATTATATTCGCCGCAGTGTATACCGAGAAAATGGTATGTGAAAAAAAAAGTTCTAACGAAGATCAACTTGTATTTGACGAAAATACCCGTTTAGCAAGATCAAACCCCCCCCCCCCCCTAATTTTGAAGAACCCTCGTTTATATAATGGACCCCAATGATCCATACGTACACTTCCCATAGATCCATGATAGGATATAATACTGACCGTCACAACCCTTAACCCCATAACCCACTCCTATCCCGTAGTTAGATCACTTTTACCTAGGTATATTCGCGTACGAAAAATTGCCTTGCCAAGTAAACTGAAGTGTCCGTTTGGCTTGAGAAAAAAAAACCGATGATAACAGATAATTTTACAAATTTGTCAATATCGAGTACAATAAAAATCAGTGTCAGATTCTAATTAAGAGGGGAAAAAATAAAATGCTGAAAAGAATCATCGATTGTATGTATAACTGAAAGGCATTTATCGTAAAAAAAAAAGACAAGATATCAAGAATTCCTTACTTGATAATTACGACTGAAAGATGTAAAATCTGTAAATTTACTAGGCGATTCACTTAACGAGCTAGTCGACCCAGATTACATGTCTTTTCGTATTTTCTCAATTTGGCATCAAAATTTTTTTTTTTATGTATCTTGTTTTTCTTGTACACTTTATCCCTACGTATTCACAACTAAAGTTCGATACTTGGCAAAGCAACGATTACAAGGTGTGCCGTAGTGCTTTGGCAATGTTACACGTATGTAATTAGCAATCGCGACTTGAGATTCGCGTCAAGTGATAAGAAAAAAAAAAAAAAAAGAAAAAAAACGAACGGCTGTCACGCATGCTGACAGCTGCATGGAAATCAGACGAGACTGCCATAATGCTCTTTATCATTTTTTCTAATTAATTTATGAAGATCGGATCGATCCGATTATCAGTAACAGTAGCGCATTGAAAAAAAAAAGATTTCAAAAGGAATGAATACACGTACGAATAAAAAAAAAGATATCGGATCGATCCGGAAGATAGTCGTAGAAGATCATGAGATTTTTATTGGGATCGAGGAAGGTAAATAAAGGCAAAAATTAATATATGAAAATTTTCAATATCTCAGTTCTAAATCCCTTCTTCGATTTCAAAAAGTCAACTATCGACGTCAACGTCGAATATTTGACCGGCAAGAATCTCATTGCGATCGACGCTAATTAACCCTTACTAATTAATATTTCGTTCTGCGACTTGCAGCTCCACGGTGGCGCATCCCATGGACCTGCCACCCTCGCCCCAGCAATGGGAATAAAGCACAGCTTGCTCCCAGAGAACTGGAAGCGATTCCACGAAGGCATCCTAAGAGAGGAAAGCGAGTGGAAGGCGAAGAGGAACAGGCCAAAAAGAAAAGGGAAACCGGATGATGATCCCAGGGAGGTATGAACGAAGATAAGAAATAAAAGAAGTGGAGGATCGCGCTGATGCCCTGGGATCGTCGTATTTTGAAGCCCGTGAAGAGCCACGAGAGACAATAGACTGCCGAGCATGTAGCCTCAATTTTCGACTAGCTGATATAATAGGCATATAAATAATATTAGGGGACGAAAACGCGATAGACGCGAAAGAAGACGAAGAGGAGGAAGAAGAAGAACAGTCAAGGCCAAGGGAGGAGACGAAGGGGCAGAAGACGAAAGACAAAGGAATTTTGCCGTCGTACAAATGTAAGGCGTTGCGGATAAGAGAATGGGCAAGAGTCGTGTAGATGAAGTGTGCTATGCCAAAGTGAGAGAATGGGGGAGGGATTGGGCGGGATATAGGAGATGAGGATAAAGAGAGATAAAAAGAATAGAGATAAAAACAGAATGCACTGTACGGAAGGCGGCGAATGGCGCAGTGAAAGATATAAGCCAGAAGAAAGAACGATATATATATACATACACACATAAATACATATATATGTGTGTATGTATATATATAGATATATATGAAGGAACAGTAAACGGGCCAGTTCTTAGATTTTCATTTACACAAAGACAGCTGGCATTTATTGACTATACATAAAAACATTATACACATATACATACGTCTATATATATGTATATATAATTAAATATATATATATATATACACACGCATGCACTACGAATAGGTATTAAAATATTAGTTTGTAAAGTGTAAGCGCCGAATGCGTTGAGCGGCGTCTCGCGCGCAGGCGACGTCCCCGTTGCGTTTCCTTCTCTTTTCTTTTCTTTTTTTCTTTCTTTTTTCTCCTTCGTTCGGTACGTTCAGTGAGAGCGCGAAGGACGTTATTCCCAGGATAATACAATAAGGTAGAGAAAAAAGATGATAGCGGATGTAGAGGATGCGACGCCAAGTTCACAAGTACTTACAAGAAGATGGTGTAGATGCTGGGTAGACTAAGAGTAGGAGAAAGTTTGGATAAATTGCGGCTCTCCGTAAACGAGGAGTCTCGCGTCAGGTGAAATTTCCGAATAAAAACTTTACGTACGTTTTAAATGCGTTCAATCGCGATTCTATGTTATCGCACAGATACGATCCTCCGGGTGGAATTTCTCAATGACGTCAGAGAGCCGTCTCGTTAGGCGTGTAGCAGGAAGGTGCAATTCCTAATGTAAAAGGTGACGTACGCGTCTGCACTGTTAAGGAGGTTTGAAAATAAAAATTAGGGAGAAACTAGGAGAATGACGATTGGATGGAGAAGGTAAAAGAAATTGAAGAGATAAATTGAGAGGCGCCGGAGTAACGACGAATTCCAGTATCACTGCCGAGGAATCTTAGCTGGCGCGATCAGAACGATAAGGCGCGCCGGGAGGGTCGGTCGCGCATTGAGAGGTTAAGGGACGGACAGAGAGAGAAATACAAAAGAGGCAGGTTCGAGAGGAAAGAAAGAAAAGGAGAATGAGAAAAGGGGCAAAGTGGCGATTAATAATCGCATTGAAATAATCGACGTTGTAAATATAATTAAGATAACTGCACGAGCGTTTATTTTGTAACGTGTAGAGGGAAAGCATTTTTTTTTTTTTTTTTTCGTGACGATAATTTTCGCACGGCTCCCATGCGACGTCCCGCGTGAGACGCGTCCCGGAGTTATTTTATTCCTGTGCCGTCGGCCTGGAACGACTTTAAGCTGCGTGCACACGGCTTCGTGTAGGTTCCACGTGCGATTAGTATTTTTGTTGATAATGGCGCGAAATCGGCACTGGCTTTATATCAATACGTTCTGAGTGTGATTTTAGAATAGGAGAAAAAGAAATAACTGCTAGACATCAGTTCAGGTAATAATTTACGATACCCTGAGCAAAGCGTATCTTATTTTAAGCTGTAGGCACTGGGAGGACGGTTATCGCCGTTATCTTTGTTTCTCTTTCTGGATTTTTTTCTCTCTTTCTTTTATTATTATCGTGCAGATAAGAAAGCGCAATTCTCGTTGTCTCTTCTCTTTCTTGTCGTTGTCTTGGTACCTTTATTATTATTTTTTTTTTTTATTGAGTTTCTCACTCCTACCAACGAGTGGATGGTACTCTCGTAGGTGATTTAAGTAGCTTTTAATAAACGTGACGCGCATGCGCGGCGCGATTCACTGTACGTAGGGAAAAAGTACGTCGAGCGCGGACTTAGGCAATTATTCTGCGTGATTTGCTCGTGATGTTTCGTAGGGTCCAAACTTTGGTCTCGTTCTCAATGAAAATTACGAGGTAAATACTGGAGCCGTATTTTGCGTTGCTCGTAGTTGCCGTGGAAGGTAATATTTTTATTTTCCACGCGATCCGAGCTTTACGAACAAACAATACAAGTGCGATGTGTATCCTGTAATATTGTAAATTACTCTAGGTAATTCAGTTTAGTTTTACTTCTTTGAACTCTCTTTGTTCTTACCCTTTTTTCAATTACTTTTGCATTTCTTTTATCGTGTCTGATCTTTTTCTCTGTATTAACTTTTTTTAATCTTGTCTATTGTTATTCTAATCACTTCACTGTGTCTCGTTCATCCTGATGGACATTCGCTCATCTGTACATATGTCATATCATATCTGTATATAGTTCACGTACAACACTACATTGCTCGCGTTACGTGCATTGCGTATCATACCATTTACGTCGTTTACATCATCGATTCGTCCTGATATTTCTGTAATCGATTGTACGCAAATTTTTTAAATTAAGATAATAATAGATAACGCCTGTAATTATAAGACACGGAAGTTAGCGTTACGCTAGGCGCGAGTATTAACGAGAAACGAAATTTCGTCCTTTTTTTTTAATCGTTACCGAAAGCTTTGCTTTTTCAAATTTATCGGTCATTATGTTTTTTTTTTCTTTTTTACCCATATTCGACACAGCACCGGCTATTCATTAGTTACGCGTCAATCACTTTTTTAAGCAAACGACATCGCGTCGCAATTTTATAAGGATCCTCCAACCCAAAGTTAATCGGATTCAAGATTACATACGAAATTTATCTTTTAATACATACGACAGGGGAATCATAGAAATTTGGAAAAAATATTGCTGTGTAGAAAATTTTTTCTCCTACTCGCAGGTAAATCGATACCAACATGTAAAAAGCTCTAAAAGTCGCGGAGAGCTTTCGGGTATTTTTCGTTAAAATCAATTTTAGAAATTAAGTTTGCGCAGAGGAATCGTGAAGCTTTTATTCGATTCGAACGAACGACACGAGCGCCTTAGAATATTTTGAAAAAAAAAAAAAAGAAAAAGCGAGAATACATCAGGACGATAAACGCAAAGTCGGCTCACTGATGCACACAAGATTTTGTATTCTCATTTGTGTCTCTTAAATCATACAAAATCTGTGTATCAACCATTGTAAATAATAAAGCGTTACGAAAGGCTACAGAGGAGTAACAGTATAATTTAACAAAAAAAAAAAAACACAAGATCAGTTGGAAAGGGAGACGTTTGAACCGAGTAAATACAAATACAAAAAAAAAGATTCAAAATGTAAAAAAAAAGTTCTCACGCGACTTATGGATACTTCTGTAGTCCTGACTGTTTGCTGTATTGTGATTAGCGATTATGGATGAGGCAGACTTTTACTCTATTTATGTCTGCTTTTTATATACATTATGTATATATATATACTGCACATCATTTGTCTCTGTACACGATGAAAAATGCTCTCCGAATGAATGTTCGAAATTTAATGTTATTTTTTGTTAAAAAAGCACGATCGCGATTGGCCAGGATCAATTATTGTCACGAAGGATGAAAAACGTGTGAAAATATTAAGAGATCAATGAGAGAATATCTTTATACACTGTAGGATCAGAGGAAGCATATAAATAGTTAGTTGGGAATGAATTAGAGTTAATGAAGCAGCGATAAAATTTATGAGTATGAAGAAAACATGGAAAAAAAATCAATTACCGTATAACGACGGATCGATGACGGATAACAGTTATTTGGTAAAATTAGAGGGGAAAAAAATGGTCAAACGGCACGAGGAAACGAAGGAGATAAATTTTTTGAGAAATTCGTAGACGTAATTCACTTGAGAGAATGACTTGTAAATAGTTTTATTTTATTTTATTTTTTATTCTCTCCGTTCACTCACGGTCCAAGTAGCCATTACTGTCCTGCCAATAGCCAATAAATGCTGCCGTTTTTACAATCACCGCATGACGCGTTTCGGCGAGGAATAGAGAGAGTTCAACTTTTTTTTCTTTTATTTTTTTCTTTCCTTACTTTTATCGCAGTCGATTAAAAAAATCTTTCTCTGATTTCAATCCTCTCCTCGTAGCGCTTACGATAATTGCGCACGACCCTCGAAAATGTATTTTAATTCTTGCGTTCTTTCTTTTTTTTATTCTCGTGCAAGAGAGGAGGACACCGTATACTTCCAAGTCCTCTGCCTCGAGAAAAATCTTAACTTTTTTTTTGGTTTAAGTTCTTCTTTTACGACCGATCTCATCGTCCGCGATTTCTCGTCATCGTGGCGATCGTTTCCATCGGCGACGACTACGGCGACAATCGTCGACGACGGGAAACACGTGTACTAATTCTTATCGGAAAGTGAACGGTGACGAGAAAGACACCCCACGTGGCTCCCATTAAACGTCAGACTGTCGCCACGTGCGTTTTTTGAACTTGTCAAAATTTTTTCTTCAATCCTCGTCCTTAACCTATCAAGAAATTGTGGAAAAAAGAACGAAATTCGCGAAATCGATCGGCCTCCGTGGCGACGACGTAAAAAGGGAGGCGAAAAGGTGCGCGCGACTTTTAAGGCGACACGACGAGTGTAGTAGTGTGAGTAGATGAGTCTTTCTTTATATACATATATATATATATTTGATCTATTTATTTATAACAGTTACTCGTAACTGTTGCAAATAAACAGATAATTGACACGCAAGAGAAATGAAGAAAAGCAAAAAAAGTTTAATGTTTCCTATTAAGGTAATCGCCAAGTATAAGAGAGACAAAAAAGCGATAGCGATAATACGAAAGAGAAACACGAAAAAAAAAAAAATTGAATAACGAAAACTTAATGAGATGCAAAAAAAATACTTTGTAAATACGTAGCTCACTGTAGCTGGTCAGTTGGGCATTTAATTACACAAGACAGACATTACACGCATTTATACATACACACTTTTCCCTCGCTGTAAAAAAATTAAGTCACGCGCTTCATGCATCTCACGCGTGTGTAACTGGATAAGGGGTACGAATGTAAAGGAGAAATTAAAAAATCACGACGCTTGTCGCGAATTTAATTTTCACGTTTAGTCGTCGATATTGGACATATACATATTATACATACGTAAGGAGTTGATATACCTGGCATATGCACACGCATGAGAGATACACACACACACATGCGCAACACGATTAAATTATATAATAACGAGGCTAGGTGATAATGCGTAAATCGTTAAGGTACCTACGTTATATATATATATTAAATAATTAAAAAAAAAAAGATATACTCTACAATAGCGAATATGCCTTCATTATGGAAAGTGGCTGGCACAAGATGCACCAAACAATAAAGTTGCTACAGAAATACAAGAGAATCTCTTGAAGTCTCATTGCGATCGATTGCAACAGATCGATCGGTAAAAAAATTTCGCAGATTTCCTTTGTACCCACATTTTTTTTAATAAGCCAAAAAGAAAGTAACCCATCCAAAAAAAAATTTCCACTCGATCCTTTCGTCTATTACAATTTTTTGTTTTCAGGTACTCTTACGTTGGCATCAATTCTTATGATTTATTTGTATGTATATATATATTTTTTTTTTCATTTCCCTTATCAATCGTTTCGTGCACAAGAGTCTGTAACGCATGAGAGAAGATGAAAAATAAAAATATAAAATTATACAATACATAAGATTTACACAGTCGGATACGGGATACAGAGAATCGATTCTAAATGCAGCAACTTTGTTGTTGCTACTGTTTTCCTGTATTCTTGTGTATATATATATATATATATATAT
>JARQSV010000254.1:48722-84777 GCA_030142285.1 Calameuta idolon | reverse complement strand
CTACTAACACAATTTAAACTCTCTATGTATGTGTCGATTGGATTGGACATAGATTTTGTATCACCCTCTATCCGTGAGAAATGTATAATAGCGCACCGATGGGGATTGATTTTTCGAAAAATTCGAGCAAAGCCCGTTGAAAGTCAAAATTGGAGATAAGGGATAGATAAAAAAATTCCCTTATCAATTTATAACTATCCGATGAAAATTCACTTCAAAAGTTCTTGATTATCGATCCTTGTTAAAATTTTACTCATAGACCCCTTTCTTTTTTGGATAAAAAAAGGGAATAAAAAATGATCTTCTTTTTCTCGATTCTTTCGAAATTACCATCCCACGGCTAATAGAGTCAATCGTGTCTTTCACCTTTGCTACGCATAAAATCTTGTACGTCGATTCGCGACGATCTGATATATATTTTTTTTTCGAAAGTGGCTCGACGGACTTTCAAATATTTTGAAAGACGTTAACACCGTCTTACACGAATATCATTGTTGCACATTTGTACATGCACTTGGTCGGGGATTGTTAAGAAATGTTGAGTTAAAAAGTTGGAAAAAAAAATATTCAAAAAAATTTACCAGCACGCAAATGCAAAATGATTCACTTTCGAAAAAAAAAAGATATAGTGGGGATAATCTTTTTTCTTTGTACTATATTTTACGATCAAACTTATAGATCCTCGTGCACCTGTCGTAGATGTGACTAGAATCAAGGCTGCTCGGAATCAGTTGTCATTGGGTAGGAGAATAAAGAAAATTTGAAGAAACAAAATTTTGAATATAATTTTTTAACGATTATTTAACTATCGTATATTTTTTTCCCCCCCTTCACTGACAATTCATTCTGAGCAGACTTTCTTTTCGAATACTAGCTGTATTCCTTGTGACTTTCCGTAGAATTGGATTAATCGAGATCGAGCAATGGAAATTAACAAAAAAAAAGCACAAATTTGTAAAAGCACGATATCTTGAACGGAAAAAGATCCTACAGCCAATACTTACAAAGGACAACAGTCGATCAATGACATTTTGCAAAAATATGGGTAACATTTCAAAAACCTACTTCGAATCCAACTTCAAGGTCTTGGAAAAAAATAAGACGAAAGTAATTCAGCTTGACATTTACTTTTCATCCCCCTATTTCGTATCCGCCGATAAATAATCCAATTGCCCTCGCTCGAAGAGAATCAAACGGGTACGAAGTAGTCTATCCGAGAACACGAATCAAAAATCTGTAAAAAGAAAAAGAAACATAATAAAAGAAAAAGAGCACAGAAAGCAAATGAAATAAGCGAATACGACATGGCGAGCATAAGTTTTCTAGTAAACCAGAGCATTGAAGACTGGCAATCAAAAATATTATAAGCAAATTATCGGAAATTTATCTAGCTTAGTACACGATCCGTCACCGCGTCGATACGATTTTCAAGATTCTCATGACGTCATGATTTTCAATGATCCATTGTCATCGGTTGATTTTTGAAAATCGTAAGTAAAATCCCGAGGAAAATACTGATCCGTAGAAATTACGAATTTCGTACCGCGGTGGTTGCTGGCGAAATAAAAAATAAAAAAATAAAGAGCGTGAGAAAGAAAATAAAAATGAAGGAATAATAAAGAAAAATGCAAATTCCGACACAGCTGTCCTTCGAAAATAGAGGAAAACAATTACGAGTACCACGTGTCTAATGTAATACTAGTGAAGTAGCTAGGTAGGTACCTGCATTTCATGAAAATTAACATGCTTGAATAGCTCCTCAATAAATCGTTATACATGTTTTGATAAATAATTATACCAATCGTACAATAATTATATCCCAACTGACTGATCCTTATGAAAAATAAATGTCCGTGCGAGTAATCCCTAGTTTTAAAGAACAATAGAAAGAAAGAAAAACCTATATGAGTAAGACTAGGTCGAAGAATGCCTATAACGTTCCGCCATTAAAATAACTTTATACCGAGGACAATCGCGCTGTCGGACGCCATAAGTTAGACAGTTAAAATCCCCGTGGCAAGATTAAGAATGAAGAACCAAATAATAAGATCTAATGGAACTGTTTGCAATGCTGATTAATGATAAGGGGAAGTGCATAGATTGCACGTGGGCGCCGATTGCAACGTGCCGCATCGCGCCCGTCGCATTGAGTCCCCGTAAGAAACGTCCGACTAAACGGCCATGTTGTCTGACGACTTTAAGAAGAAGCACGTGATTTCAAATTGCGATTATCAAACGTACATTCATTTTCCCGGTCTATGTGATGTGACGTGATTTTTCGATAGCTTTCTGGGTCCATTCGAGTCGCCACTCTGATCGGAAGCTGCGCTCTCGGGTCGATTCGTAAAGTTACGCCGATGCTCTCGGAAGATTTTTTATTCTTTAGTCGAGATCGAAGGTGCTCGAATCTGCCGTGGAGAGATGGTCTCGACGTACCGAGTTGCCCGGCAGAGAAGACCACCCGACGGTGACGTCTTCACGGGTCGGCAGAGGTCCGGGTGAGATACCGACGCCCCGCTGAAGAGAGGCAAAGGGCTGTAGAGCGGGCGAAGGTGTAATTTTGATACGGTTAAGGGCAGGGGAATCCCCCTGACCCGAGGTGAAGATGTGGTGCTCAGCTGTCACCCAGTGCCCTGGGCCGTGGAGGATCTGCAAGAGTTACGTACCGATTAGTTAAGGAACGCTCTCGATTTGGTTTAAAGCGACGACTCGAGGAAAAGGATAAGAGTTATCGGCCATAAGGATCTCGACCAATCGGAATGATTAGTTTTCGAATTTGCCTGTTGTCAAAGTCAGTCTGTCTTGGGACACCGATCGGGGTGTCCCGAGCTGCCTCGCGCTCCGGTGCTGTCTGTTGATAGTTTTTTTAGCCGTGTTTCCTATACGGTATAGTAAGTTCTCGCTTGTGTAGTTCTCACGTTGCTCTTGGAATATCCTGAAAATCCTACCTATTTTCTGCGTGTGTTTCGGAGGTGCAGTGTTGTGCTATAATGCAGTGCCCACCCGGGTGTCCTCTGGATGCAGTTCTCGGATCACTCGAATCCTCTCGTCATTCACGGAACAGCTGAACCAACTCCGGTGAGGACTTTCAATTTATTACTTGGTGGAAGGATTTAAATTTTGTAGCTCCTAGCAGCCGTGACCTTTCGCACATCCAGTTGAGTTTGCTGATTTTACGCGACCCCAAGAATCAGCAGGATCCATTGAGCTATGGTCTTTTCCGATAGGTTCCGTCAATTTCCCGTTTTGGCGGAGTTGAGACTGTTCCAACTAAATTCCCAGGTCATGTCGGCTCGTCGGTTCTCGGTGAAAAAAGAATTGGCATGCGCCCTCATTGGCATGCTGATGCAGGCGTTACGTTAAGAAAATACGTTATAATATACAACAGCCTCTCACGATTGTTTATCTCCGACTTCTCATGATTCGTATCAGCGAAAAGTACTAATTTCGTAGTCGCAAAGCATAATTCGATTGACCGATGACGTAAGCAATGTTTACGGACAGCATGTGCTAAACGGCAGTGCGCCACGCGTCGTATTCGCCGAACCAAAGCGACTTCGCTTCTTCCAAGCAGTCTCTTTGTGTTTCTCGAAAGACGCGGCGGCGTTCGTTATGATATCCTTGCCGTTTGAAATCGTGCAGGTACAGTGTCGCCATCTCGAGTCGAGACGAAGAAGGAAACGCGCGCGCCAAACAACCAAGAGACAGTCCTGTCGCGGACAGTTATGGAAAAATGGCAATTTTCAATCGTCTGCTACGAATTCAAGTAACTTCTTGGCTACAGTCAGCGCGTTACGACAGTGATGTAATAGTAGAAAATAAAACGGTGACTCGACTCTATGAATATTAGTGCCCCGGCGATTCTCACCTATTACCTATACGTTACGTACGTGAGTGAACACGTCGGGATTAACCACTGGACGCGTAAGGACACGTCGCGTTTTTGATTTCGGTGTGAAGTGTGCCTTAAAATAGTAGCCCTAAAGTGGGCGTGTCTCGAGGAATAAGAAATTTACGATAAAACGCCGAAGCAAAGTAACCAAAGAACGTTCGAGAAAGTAAGGTTATAATTTTTCAAATATTCTCCGTTAGGCTTTCAATTAATTTCTATCACAAGACTGCATACCGAGTACTGTAAAAGTTATTAGTACCTGATCCAATTGTAAATCTAGACTTTTTCTTTTCTTCCGGTCACCAGCTTCCTCGCGTACCCCTCGGCAACACGATGCACGACTCTTATCCGGATTATCGAACTATTACTGTCGGCTCGTCGACGGGAACATTTGACGGTCCTCTAAGGCTTCCTTCGTTTCATACTGTTATTTACCGTAATTTTCTACATTAGCGACGCTCACACATTCACCGGCGTCCAGTTCCCGCCGGGATATAATCCGCGTTAAACATAACCGAGCCTCCACACGGAGACGGCCTCACGTTGACCCTACGTCGTAACAGAGATATGAACGCGACCAATTTGTTCAGTGATGTCAGTGATAGCTATTAAAAATATATATATATGTAGTGATAACTCGAGATATTAAAGTCCACAAAAATTTTTTTTTTATTTCGTTAAATACGTCAATGCTGGATCTCCATACTTTCGTAAAAGTTGTGCTTAATACATACAGCATGAGAAACGTCGCTGCCCGAGCAAAAGTAACTTCGTGAATTATGCCCAAGTGATATCATCGGCGTCCACCTCACGACCCAAAATATTTCGGCCAAGTCAAAATTACGCGGCCGGACTATAATCGCGGCTTCTACAGTCACGGTCGAAGTCAGTGACACGGTAAACGCGAGTGCCGATCGAACGCTGTTTTGTGAGAACGTGTGGAAAAGGAAGATAGCAAAAAGAGAAAGAAGATACGTGTACGAGGAGAGTATGAAATAATTAAAAAAAAAAAAAAAAAAAAACTTTTAATAACACGGACAGTTTTAAGGAATTTAATCATGAGGTGGACTTTTATATTTTCATTGATCTCTTTCTCTTTCTCTTTTGACGTATATCTCGCTCTCTTGTACCAGCGACTGAAATCGTAAACGCCGTCGAGGCTCACGGCACGTTCTCAATTAGCGCAAGGCGATAAAACCTTTTTCGTGCAGTATCCAAAAGAAAGAGAGAAAGAGGAATAAAAAGTCGACAGTGGGTCATCGTGATTATACTGCAAGAGAGAAAGGAGAGGAGAGACACTGTTGGCTATCGCCGGCGAAGACTTTCAAGGAGAGCGTATTATCTTAATGGCTGTGTGTTAATGTATCGTCGTGGGACATTATTATGGTAGGGATTCCACGATCTGGTCGGACTTACATCTATCGACTAGATCGACTAGATCGACTAGATCGACGTGCTACTGTTTATACGAGGAGGAAGAGACTGCCAGACGTCGCGACGCTTGATTGAAAATTTTAATAAGATTGAGGAATAAAAAAAATAATTTTAAAGATCCAGCCAATCGCAGCGAATTAATTTTCATTCGACTTGGATCATTATGGGTAACATGCATTGCTGTATCAACCATAAAAAGGTAAGACATTTTTAGACGTCAAAGTATTATTTTTTTTTTTTTAATATAGAAATTTCTTGTATTTTATAATTCCGTATTTTACATTCATAATGCGCAAGCTTTTTCAGGATCTTATTCAATTTTGAGTTTAGTCACATCAAATTCAAGATCAAAACAGAATTGGAATCTTTGATTTTTCTGTTTCCTTTTCTTTTTTTTTTTGGAATTAATTTTTATTAACCTTTCTTAGAGAGAGATTCCACGGATTTGTCCCGACCGTCTGGATGAAGGAAAAGGAAAGAATTAGGGTAGTGTGGGGGGGAATAAGGGGGACTGGCTAAACCTGAAATGGAGGTCAGCCAAGGAATTCTCTTTGTTTCCTGGTGTATTTCGGAGGACTTTGAGTTAGCCGCGACTTGGCTTACACAACGGAATCCTTCCGTGAAGTATCTAGGAGTACCCCGAATTCTGACAAAGAAGGGTCAAGTTAACGGCTCGATGATTTTTAAAAGTTTCATTAATAATATAATAAATTTTAATTTTCATAAATTGCATATCGATTCGTTAGATATGAAAACTTTTGACAAATTACAATATCCACCACGACATTACAACAGACTCCAAGCGGTAATGACTTTCCGCGTAATCCTCTAAGCACGGTCCGCCATTTGCATATTAAAAATTAAGTTTCTCTTTCCCGTTCAAAAATCCTCGTCTCTCATACGCATAGCGTAACGTCTTATGGCGCCAACAGAAAACTTATTAAGCTCTCGCGATAATTCAAATTCGTTTTATATCCAAGAGATGGCAGCACTGCGTCCAGCCATACATCTCGATGCAGCTCCAAACGTGCAAGAAGACGTTTCATAGAGACTCAGCAGTTCAAAAACATTTTACAATTAATAATGAAAATTATTATTATTGCGTATAGAAAGAAAATTCAAAATTTTCTTTTCATACAAGGTCCAACCAATCTAATTACAGATTTATATATAACAATCGTAAACAGCCATATGCAATTTTGAATGTTTTATTTTTCAAATTTTATCGTCAAAACCACGTCCAATCATCGTGACGTGATCTACCATTGTTATTATATAAAGTAGCGTATCACATACTCACGTACCAGACGTAACAGATGCGCTCAATCGCATGTACAATAATCGTTAAGCTGCGCTAACGAACCGAGACGATACTTGACTCTTGCGAAAAGCCCGTCCATCAGACTCTTTGTTGTAAAGGAAGATGCTCCTTCCGATAAATATCGAGCATTTAATAATTGCAATTAAGCCTCGCAACGAGCACGCGTCCTTGGACGTCTCCAAGAATAACGCCGCGCGGTAATAAATCATATTATTTTCCTAGAGTAACACCGGCTCTTATCGACGAACGAGAAGATTCTGACGTTTGGCACTTTTGTTAGAAATATTTTTTTTTATTTTTCGAATTTTTCAAACCTATTCGCTCACTTTCTCAAATGACATATATATGTATATGTTCCCTATAGATATTGATTATTCATGAGAACTGATTGCTGACCGATAATGTAATACAGTGTTTACGATAATTAAGTATTTTTCCATAAACGACTCGCTGCTTCGTCTCTCACGGAAATATTTCACTGCACTCCTTTGCGTTCAAGAATATCGTAACAAGACTCGTTACCTTTACGCAACTGCGGATGTAATTGCAAGCTTTACGAGCACCTTGACATTATATATGTCGCTATGATGAATTTTAACTGTCATCAATATTCATAGTTTTTACTTTACGTACTGCGGACCTCGCGTACCGCTACTTACAATAATTCGAATGAACGTGACTATCGGTACTATTAATTCTATTATAATAAACGAACGATCCGGGTAAATGATAACGTTCGTGTCTGTCCTGGTTTATAGCGATTGTTTTACATGAATTAACTTTTTTTTTATTTTTCATTATTTCTCACGAATATCAATTAAATGCTTTAATTATTTTATGACGTATAAAGACTGTGGTCTATTAATTTATAATATATATATATATATATATACACGGAAGTCGATGATCCTTAGTTGTCCTGAAGACTTTCAAGTGACTACTATATATATATATAGTACAGTCCTTATCATTTCCCACGATGCTTCCTTATTTCCCAGTAGCTCTTATTACCTCTTATCCCCTTTTCTCTCTAGTCTCCACTGGTTTCCTCGCTGACTGTACTAACTCTTTAATGGCGTGACTCGCGAAACGTAAACTTTATACTTGAAAATTTGATTCTTTATTTTCCACCTCAATTTACCACGATGAGAACCAGTAGATATATGTTTTATGATTTTATTAAAATTTATTTACGTCGCCCCCTCAAGTTTTCCATCAGCCATGAAAATTAACGTGCCCACGATATTTAATGATAACCCATGAATATTTAACGCTGGGACAAAGCGCGGATCTTGAATGACTTTTTGATCGACGTTACGTAAAACTTTGTTCACGTGCAACGTACCTACACGAGGTAAAAACTCTCTTGACACTATTAACCTTTGAGTTTGAATTTTTCTTTTGTTGGTAGTATCTTATTTTTTTTTTTTTCTTCTTCTCCAAATCTCACGAGTGCCTCTCGAAATCGATGCCCACTTACGCCCACGTGATTTTGACAGACTCCAAAGAACAATGGACCGTGATGGTTCGTATGGGTCAGACAATCACCAAGTACTCAATTGGGTTGGTCCATCCGTGAGGCATCTCGCAACGATCCTCTTTCATAAATAATGGCCAATGTCAATACGAAGATGAAGCAATAATAGACGAACGTAATTTTAATGGGGCTTTAACGAGTGGGTGGCGACGACGCGAAATCGTTATCTCGATTGGCTAGGAAGATGCTGGTTACTAACGAGGCTTGTAAAATCGGCAAATTTACTGTGTAGCTCTGATGCCTTCGTTTTCACTGTTTACCCATGCACATTAAATATGCTGTCCTCGTAGTCACAGCTGGACCCGAGATCAGGTTTTTTTTTTTCGATTCTTTTTTTGCATCACGGAATCCTTGAATTTTCTTTTTCTTTTATCTTTTCGACTTTCCCGCCTTTCTAGCTCCCAATCCTCTCGAAGGATTCGCAAGACGTAGAGTCTACTTACTCGAGTATGTTATAGACTGTGTATGGGTATGTTATATGCAGTCAATGTAGTGGGACTATAGCATGTCTCATCCCAAATAGGATACCTGAAGTTGCCGCGATCGAGAACGAGTTTCCCCCTGGTTTTCGCGCCAAAACATAGTGATATCGTCCGACGGTCAAATATTTTGACAGTTCGACGTGTCTTTAAAAAATAGATAACTCAGAAAGTCAAGGACTGAACTTTTCGAAATAATCGTATCTGGCGAACGACCTATACTTCTGTATGGTAAGCGGTAAGGATTACTGATAAGTTTTGTATATGTAATCAATGATTTATTTGTATATGAAATGAGTTTAATTATGGTAAATTACAACGGTAACATATCGATGCTCTTCGTTCTGCCTTTTCAGATGATCAAATTACCTTTAATTGTCCCGTAGAGCTCGTCTACAACGATTACATGTAATTTCATCTCCCGTATGACAAGCGACTCAACCCCGGAATATTCCACAAGGTATTACGAGTAATACCGAGTGACGAAGAAAGATCGAATCGCTGAATGTTTTAGCAGAGAAAACGAAAGATGCGCATCCCTTTATTTCGTCCACGGAACGTCATAAAAAAATTCCACCCCTCTCCCATTTCCTATGTGCAGATTACAGCACTTTTTGGAAATTCTCGATTCTCCAAGGCTGAGAATCAGGGAAAAAAATGGCCCAAGAATGAAAAGCAAAGACGAGTACAATATATATATATATATATTTTCAAACATACAAACAACTGTCGCAACAGTCGCATTATGTATTCATGAAAAAACAGTAATGCAATAACAGTCAAATCAAAAAGTGTCGAATCTATCGACAAGTTTCGTATGTACGTTTAATGTGTATGAGATTTGAATACGTCTGACGTTATTACAATGGCGCGACGCCTAGCGTCGTCAGGGCTGTAACGGCAGGTGGCCTTTCTGTGGGTATCGAGAAGGCCATAGTTCGAGGCGGAATTGCGACGTGCGTCAATCCTATTATTCGCATAATCTCGTACATAAGTTAAAAATCCACCCGGTGTCTCAGATTATTACGAACTAACATCGCGACTCGTGTGTCTCCTCACACGTCGAGACACTTGATCCGTAAGTACACCGATCAAGCATTGTAAAAGAAGCCTGACTCAATCCAGGGAGCGTCAATCGAAATCGGGTATACGAAAGTTGACCTTTTTTTTCACATTAACGAAATACATGACCTCAGTCTTGCCAATGGATAATATAATCATCGAACCCATTGACAAATATGTTAATCCCACAATATATACAACGATCGATGAAAATATTGTCATTATACATACGCGAGTCGTCTTAACATTTTGACATCCGATTCCACGGATTCGGGTCATAGGTCAAACCCTAGTAGTAAGAACGTAGACGCCCTAAGGCTGTCAAAATCAAAATCTCGACGCTATTGCTGAATGAAATAAATTTTTAAAAATCTTTCCTTCGTTACGGCGAATTTATAATGTCGCTAAATACAAAAAGGACTTAGTCCTTTGACATTCTGATATTTTTAATATAAAAAAAATTTTTTTTTTTTTCGTTATTCATATAAATAATGATATTGCACTGACTTTTTCATACATATGTATGAACCGCGTGTCTCTAATACGTACACGTAATGGCTCCCGTGGAAATCGCTAATGCTCGGTCGGACTGGTAAGAGGCATAGTAATAACAGTCGGCAATCGGTACGATCGACACTTCTCATTACATGAAACGTTTAACGGATAATTCTCGACTAATGCCGGAGTCATTAGTAACCGCGAATGGATAGTGTTTCACGTATGCTTATATTAGCTTACGTTAGGTCTCGCGTGCGCACACATACGTCGTATGTAATTTTCATTGGTGGATACATGCGTGGCCGATGACTATTTGCAAGAAAGTCAGCTAACGGATCGGTGACGTCTGTCGGTGTAGAATTTTAACTTGTAATGGGAAAAATGAATTACGGGTAAAAGTGTTTCTCGATTGCAGAGCAGAATTGCGCAACTTCGTGAGACCACCCGATTCGTGAGACGCGTGGGTGAGACACGGTAGGTGTCCATTACGAAATGCCTGCTTACTCCTAAGGGCCCTTTGCCTTCCTTTTGCCATTGTGAAATCCCATTGGGCTCTCTTGCTTGTAAACAGTGTCGTACGCGGATATATGGTAATTGTGTCATTGGGTCAATGACTCCGTCAAGCGGAAATTTCTTTCCTCTTTACGTACCTTCGATCATTCTTGGCTTGAAATTTTTCAAGTTTCAATACACCCGATAACTTTGAGACTCGTGACAGCGTTGTTACGTCATTCGGTGAAATATCGATTACTGAAAAATTCATGAAATTTTTTAGGTATTTTACTTCCTATCAAATGTCCTTTGTATCACTGATATCAAAAAATTGTCTAATTTGAGGTCGACCGGTTTGAATATATTAATTTGTCTTTTGAAATTTATACGTACTGTTTAAAGCTCCTGTAGTCCGATATAGTCGTCGAGAACGAGACGGCTAATTACTAATCAACAGGTATGCATATTGTCTCGATTATTTTCGTATATATATATGTATACTGTGATAACTTAGCAACCACGTTATTAACAGGTACAACTTTTTACAGTGAATTTTTGTCGAAAAGAAAAACAACCAAATCACTTGTATCTTGGGTGTGAAAATATATGTTCGGATTTAACGTTTCAAAAGTTAAAAAGGAATTTTGAGTATTCTTTAAGAAAAAAAAAAAAATTTTTTTCTCTTTTCTTGTCGCTAATATTTCAACACGATCCACGTCTGCGATGAGCGATACCCTCGTTCTTGGCTAAGAATTCCATAAATATCATTTAAAGCAGCCATAGATCGTCTCGTGCAATCGCATCGGTCTTTAACGTTACCTATGGGTCAAGGTACGTCGTTTCCATTGTTTAGCCTGATACAGCTCGCGCATAATTAACATCTATTTATCCAGATAGTACAGAGGCGATAGCGCCAGTTGACTTTACTGCCACGGCGGTACGTTGATATATGTCAGTGCAGTGTCTTACGATACGGTCTACGACCATTAGATACACGAATGTCGTCCAATGGCTGATCTCGATGTAATCTGCAAAGATGAAAAAAAAAGTACAGCTTACGTTTCAATTAAGCGGTACGAGCGATTGGCGTTTGATGAAATTTTTGAAAAATTCAATAAAAAAAATTTTTAGGCGATACACAAAGAAATACATTAAAAGTACGTATGAAGTCACGCTTCGCGCTGACCTTTATCGTAAAATGTTAATTCAATGAAAAATCTCTCGAGTCTTTTGCCTCGGCGCAAGGATAACCGTGAGACATTAATAACGGTTATCGAAAGTGCACGGCAACAAATCAAACCAAGAGATCTAATTTGTTATGGAATAAGTGGTAGATAACTCACCGACGGAATGGAAAGGACCCTGCCTTTGGATAGTCGTGTGTGTGTATATATATGTATATGTGTACCCAATAAGAAGTGATGTACACGCTATGCCGTAACACCTGCAGGGATCATTGCTGATCTTGCTTCCTGGAAAAAAGGAATGTTTTCACAGGTTTTCAAGATTCGGTTACAGTCCAGTTTACATGCCGGAGATGACTAATGGCTGCTGAGACAGCGAATTCTTTTACCTTGTGCATTGTTCAGGTGACACAGGGAGGACTAGTCGCGTTACCGGTGCTGACGTATTGTCTTCTTCCCTCAGCTGTCCACGTGGGATATGGATCGCGGGACGTTGTTTAATGTTCCTGAATAAATTGGACGGCTCCTTAAATTACGTTGATCCTGCCAGGACGGGGAACCATGAGAAAACTATGAGATGGCGCCCACGCTGGACCACACAAGATTTTCTACGACGGTGGCTTCGGCTTTGAAAATTGCTAATGCGATTATAATTCTCTCGGACGAGAGTCATCGTGCCAGTGTAGGTACTTCGGTCGTTAGTACGGATGCTGGATGGACCAGTGCGGTACTCGCGGTTGTCGCTTTTCAGAGATTAATTGAATCGTTAGAGAGACACGGATATGGATGCTGTTTACTGATGTCGGGCATATTGCTAAAATTATTCACTGTATAGAAAGTGCCAGAGTCTGTGGAGGATAAATTCAGTAGGATTTTCAGTAGCGTCATGAAATAACGTGTCTGTTTATGAGAATCGGTAATAAAAAATTTATTTGTCTGTCTGACGAATTTTTGGCAGCTTGTGAAGTTCACGTGGAATGTCACTGACCTCGTGCAAGAGGTTGTTAACCTTTGACATTACACACTCGAGAATTAGAGTACAGTGAACGTGGACCCACGGTAAATTTGATTAATATAAAATCAGATCGGCTGTCGTGTAAGGGTCGGTTCGGGTAAAAAAGTTAGCTGGGTTCTACCCTAGGCAGTCACCCTTGCTTTAATAAGATCTTGCGCTGAGAGAAAGTCTGGAAGGTCTTGAAGAAGGGATTCTAAAATATCCGTGGGTACGTGACGGATTAGGTGCGGATATATTTAAGCATTGGTTAGGGTTGGGGTTTTGATTAATGTACTGGAGGAGACTGAAGTTTTCACTGCCTCGTGTGTACCCCGAGTCGGGAGTCAAAAGCGAAGTCCTCTTGATGGGAAGCACGTGTCGCTGGTTAGGGAGCTGAGAGTCTTAACGAATCCAGAGAGTTTTGTCACTCGGCGTCTTATCGCTTTGTTATTCCAGCACGAGACAATGTATTTCTGTCCAGAGTGCACAGCGCACAAAAAATATCGTGCGCCTTCGAATGCCGGTATTTCCTGTACACTCCTTGCCGTATGCTAATGTATGTACACGATTCGCAGAGACCGTACTATGTACTCTCTGTCTGTCTCGAGTGGGTGTATACCGTAGCCGCAGCACAATAACACGACGCGTGGCTGGAATACAATTTTGCTACCGGACCAACGGGTTATGAAATCGAGTTCGGAGAGTCCCCGTCGTGGGTTTGCTGGGCCACGCTGCCCTCTACTGATTGACGCAAGTCCGGACATGTCGGGGTGTGCGAGAGATTGGACGGTTTCTTCTTGAAAATGCGTAGCGCTCTGCGAGAGAAGTGGGCGGTTGGAAGGTACGAGAGAAGACAATGGAATTTAGCATTGTTGAAAATATAAAAATTAATAAGACGTAATTTATCTTCGGACTCGCCAAGTACGTAACTGACGAAATAAAAATTACATATCACGAGCCTGAAGTGCTCGTGACTCGAATTTGCGATTAATAATAATTCTTTATGTTTATATTAGAGCTGTTTAAAGATTTTTTTACTTTTCTTTTTACATTTATCTTGGTTCGTCGCGTCCGACGCTAGAGCGCGCCTCGATCGCCATAATAAACCGGCGAAATTTGAAGCAGACACAACACTGCTCAGTTTACGCCTTTTATAACATCCACGAAAAATACATTCTAACCACAATTTTAAGGTTTCTAATCTCTAACCATTGTCCCCTTCCTGCGAGTTTACCAGCACGACTTACGGTTTCTCCCCCACTCAACTAACACCCGACTCAACGGCCTATGTTAGTGCAGCGCGCGCCGCCATGCCGGATTCCTGTCTTCGGGCGCTTGCTTTCCACTCGGTGCGTTCCTTGCTCGAAGTTTCGATTACCTGGCGTGTGCATGATTGACTGTAATTCGTGAGAATAAGAGTCGTGTGCGGTTAGTGAATATATCATTATGTGTAAACTCACTCGAGTGTCCCTGATACGTGTCTTGGCGTGTCTGTCAATCTAAAAATTCCTCATCAAGATTTCACCAGCCAAAGTGACGGCACTGGCAACGCTTCCAGCGGCAGTTTTGACAGTTACCATTCCTGGATTTGTTTGACTTTCGGCTTGGCTGTACGACTGTCGTTCGCCAAGGTCACGTCTGTGCGCGCGCGCCACGATGCTCCTCTTTCGTACAGCTTGACTCTGCCAACAGCTGTTTTCCGGAATTGGATATTGAGTTACTGGCTGCGCCTTCGCGTAATAACTACAATTGATACCTTATCAATCGAAATAATGAACTGATACAAGGGAAACGAAATTTTCGATTTCCCGTCGACAAGTCACAGTGAAAGAAACTTTTTTCTCAATAAACATTATGATCCGTGTTCTGTGAAACTGAAAGACCCATCGTACCGTGACAGTGAAATCGAAGGGAAGGCAAAATCGTTAATCGCAATTTCGAAAATGCGTACCACAGTTCCACCACAAGGATTCAAACCTTTTCGACGTAGCGTCACGGCGCCCCATGTCGGGACTACCATCGATTACAGGAATAGACTGGTGAGCATATAATTTTGAGTAGAAACACTTTTTTTTTTCCTTTTAACGGAACCATCGATGTTATATCGAAATTATCATTAATCATTTTCAATGTCCAGCTTTTATGGTTATGCGAATGATATCTCATATATGTCATCCTCGTCATTGCTCTTGGGTAGTTAAACAGTTTTTGAACAGGTATGAAGTGTCGGAGGTCGTTGAGCCTCCAAGATATTTTTAGACTCATCCTGAACTGCTTTTACACCTCGAACAACTTCTACCTGGTCGATCCGATTCAAAGATGTCTCTTGCCGTAGGTTCTTTGTGTTCCTACCGGGATTCTATCTTGAAAATGTTCTTTGTAACCCTGAGCCATTTGAATATGGAATGCATAGTAAAACTGAAACGAAAGAAGTCGTAGGCGAAGTCGACAAAATTTTTTTTTTTTTCTTATGCTGGCATCCCCTAATCGCCTCCAGATCATCTTGCAAGATCAGCGAGACAGGATCCAAATTTCCTGATTCAATGCTGCCAACTGGTTCCCTCAGTCCACTATCAAGGTACATCTCCTTGTATTATGCAATCCTGACAAGGCTAAAAATTTTTATTTTCTTTATCTACTGATTGAACTTGTCGAACGGTCTGATAATGGCAGATCGCTTCCAAGAAGTGTTTGCCTCGCCTTTCTGCTCAAATATTGGAGATGAACGATCGACGTTCTCTGATAGCAGTGATTACCGGATAAGACACGTCAGGTGTCCGTGTGCAAGTTTACGTACACCCATGGGGCGGGGTACTCGATAGAACGAAGAAGATAAAAGAGAGACAGGAAATGGTACGAAAATAAAATTCCTCAGAGCAAACAAGATTTATATTGTCTAACGATCATCGATCGTGGATCATGGATCATCGACGATCGGGATCGCCTTTGACTTTTCCGACTTAACGATCCACCCACACGTCAGCCTTGGCCAACTTCCGCGACTGTTTTTTTTTTTCACTCTCAGCGACACGGCGGCGCACCTGAGTATCGCGCTGCTGCGTTATTACGCATGTGTACCAACTTTTACACTCTCTACAGAGTACCCTGTCCCAGCAAGCATCGATGGGGTTACGCACAATTTACGCGTTATGCGCTAATTACCAGCCGTCAATGCTCCGTACACACGTCTCCGTCTAATTATTATTCCATCCTACCAGACGCTATCTACTTGGAAACTCGCCAGAAGCAAAAAGTCCCGCTCTCTGAGAACCATTCAAAATTTCATTGAAACTTTCATATTTTCTCAAAAACAAATTTTCACCGCTGCACTGTACACGCTCCTGATATACATATATAGGGTGAATTTTTCATAAATGATAACCTTGCACAGGATTATCAGTAACCAGTCCAACTAATCCCTCAGCAAGGATACGGTATTATGCTTTCACTGACTGTTCTCATAGGGTATACTGATATTTTGTTCCTCTCTTTTACTTCACTCTCGTGAATCAGTACTGTGTCTTGAGATAGGACACGAGATAAGCACGCACCATATCGAGGTCATGTCAATTGCCCTAGGACAGATTGAACCTATGGATGGAGCATAAGGCAAGACAATGCTCTAACATGTATGTATACATATAGGTATAGTCGGACATCATCCTGGTAATGCTTAAGCATCCCTGTAGATCAACTTCACGGAACGTTGACTAGGAGCTATTTCTATCGTTCAAGGATGCTGCAGAGAGACCCAAGGACTCCGTGGATCATCTTTTGAAAGATTCTCAAGCCCCTTGCACCAGATAAAAAATAAATGCTTGTACCCACCTCTTTTTTTTTAGTTATTCCTCTAGAGTCACGTGCTAGTCAATGGGTCATGCATATTGTGTTAGGTCACATCGGCACTGATGTGCTTTATTAGTTGCGCTTTCGGTACAGCGAGTTCACGAGGACGAAGAGAAGTTATCTGAACTTTGTTGCGTTTTACGCTGCCAGCGAATTCGTCGATGTTATTCAATCGAGTCTTGTTTACTTCGCTGAGTAACGTTCTCATTTATCGCTCTCGTGCACGGCCGCCTTTACCCATTCGGTCGGCTTTCCTTTGATGAGCTTTTTCATCGTCTATTCTTTCTCTTCTTACTTATCTTTTCTTTCTCTCTCGCTATCTGTCTCACTTTATATGTATGTATCCATGCGTTGTGTATATATATATATATATATATACTTTTTTCTCTCTTTTCTTATTCTCCCCCTCCCTCTTTCGTGATACTGCTTTGCCACCGTTGCGCAACTACTTCGTCCTCATAGATTACGATAGTTGCCAATTAACGTTCCCGCTAATTGCATGATCGATCAAGAGCTGCTCGAGACTTTGGAACTTCCATTAGGTCGCGAATATATGCTGTTTTTTTTTCATTTTTTGTTTTCTTTTTTCTTTCCTTTTATTGCTTCTTCATCGGGTCCGCGCGTCATTCCACGAGAATTTACATTACGGGTAATTAATGCAGGTGCTAATGGCCCGTGATAATTTTTTTTTTTCCTTTCTTTTACATAAATTTTTAATCGAATCTTGGTTACCTCGCTTGAAATTAATTGTTTCCCGGAAATGGCTGTGATTAAGAGTGTGGTCTGAAGCACTCTGTTCTTCTTTTTGTCTAATTATTTCGTAGTAACGGATGTTCTTACAGCTGGTCGTACTTGATTCAGTCTTTTTTTTTTATGAGATTCAATTACTGGTACAGGAGAAGGAGATGCGCGTGGTAACAGGAAGTGGGATCCGAGTTTGATCGATATCGAAATATCAGTAGGTCAGCTGACATAATCGACTTGTACTTGGTTAAATCGTTTGAAATAGTAACGAATCGTTAGGCCAAGTCGGCAACGAGCGATTTTCTTTCCATGAAAAATCGCAAAAGTGCAAAACAGTTAACTCCAAGGGTTAATCAACGTCGCGCATTCGTAGTCAGGCTTTATTAACTCGAGAAAACCATAAATAATCGCAAGATGAATCGGCGTCGCGACGCATGTGGGTCAACTTCGGAGTGTACATACGACTGCTATGTATACAGGGTGAGACAATTATAGTGACCAGGTAGACTCTTTCGGAAACGAAGTCAGATATTAAAAAATGTCTCGTACAGAGAGTTTCAAGGGGCGAAGGGGGGAGGGGGGGGGCAAAAGATTTCCTCATTGAATTTCTTTACGAGTGCAGTTCTATACATACCTACAAACGTTCGCAAAATGATGAAAATGATACTTCACGTATGAATACTCGATAAAATATCACGCGACTCTTACTGCTTTCCATGTATGTAAGAATCAGCAGTGCATTTTTTTTTTTCAGCGCGTCTTAAGGATCTTATATAAACTGCATAGTCCGTGGCGGGGAACGATTGATTTACGTTCAACTTCCAATAGGAGCCACGGAACTCGACAGTTGCAAAATCCCTAGGATCCTTCGCTAGAAAAGACTTGAAAGTCAGGAAGACCTGACGCATCCCATACGGATCCCACGGTTCATCTCGATTGTATCTCCCGTGATTGAAATTGCACTCGTCGTAAATTCAAGCACGATTTATCCGGGTTGCGTACATCAAACAAATTGACACACGGTGTCAGGGCATCGCGATACGGATGCTGAAAAATCAAGGGGTCACTCCGGTCCAAGGAAAAATAAGATCGCACTAACTCTCCCAATATGTATTCGCTGTTTTTTTTTTTTTTTTTTTTTAATGCAATCTGAATGCACTTTTCATCTCATGTGCATCCACGGGTAAAAATTTTGGATACTGAACCGAGATCGTTTTATATGACAATCCATATATACATATATGCATTTTAACGATTAAATATTTAATTTAATCTCTTGTCAATTTTATACGCCCCTCTTATAACGTGTATATTAATTGTAACGGTATATCACTGTGTTTGCTTGAATAGCAAGTAACATCGATGCACTAATCGTGTCTTATGACTGTATGCATGATTTGTTGCCTTATCAGCAGTGCAGTGTTTGGAAATGCGAGATCGGGCGCGTTGCGCGGTATTAAATTGTAGCTTCGCCTTATCGCGACCAAGGTGCAAGACAGTCTTAGCGATTGGATTTATCGCGTCCCGACGCTGTCGCGATCGGCGTGACACGATTTAATCATATTATGCCGATTCTAAAACGTAGCATTTTCACGTACAATGTAAACGATAAGATTTTCCGTCTTACCCGCATGCACGACGATTTTCGTTCCTCGCGACCGGTTTTTCTTTCTCTTGCGCGATTTCATTCATGCGCGACCCACTTTAATTTCATTGAGAGATCGCACGATACCGGTCCGCCTTTCTCTTGTCGTACCATCGGCCAAGTCGCTTTGACTGACTGCCGCCAATTGCAGGCTGGTAGACAGTCATGAGTCTCGTGGAAAATCGCCTGGGAAAATTCATCGTTGCGAACGCGCCCGTATGCGCGATCAACGCCAACGACAGAAACAAATAAAAATAATGATTCAACGTCCTTGACGATAAATAATTAATGTCCCATCCTCCACATAGAAAATGGCCGTCTTCGCGCGGTCGTAAATTACAATTATTATTTTTAACCTGCGCAGAGGGAATTAAAGCGAGACAAACCAGTCATTAAAAGATTCTTCTCAACGCACGATATCGATACTCAACCAGCGACATAATTAACAAGAGCGTATCGAGTAACTCAACGTACCTAAAGGAACGTGGTATCATCATTGATATCACTATCAATTTTTTTTTTTTTTTTATCAAATTCAAACATATTACACGTAATAGTCGTGTCTCGTAAATCCAGATATCTATAGGCCATTTACTTTACATGAATTTATAGCTACGAGCTAACGCTATATATATATATATATATATATATATATATATGTATCGTATATTATAATTCCATAAGAAAATACCGTCCCGACGCTCGTTACGCAATCAAACCAGCGCGACGAAAAAAATGCATCTCACGTTTATACACATCTCGGATTAATTCTTGGATAGTCTTAACGAGAAAGTGATCGTTTATTATTATTTTCTTTGCTCATGGGAATTACGGTATGAAGTTCTCACGGAGGCGCCCCCCACCCTCTTTCTCGATGATTTATCATGATTGCGATTCACGATTTAGGAATTTAAGTCTCGCGGCTCCCGGTGACGAACGATTTTAAAACGGAGCGGCTATCCGAGCGTGACCACCTTTCATTTTGTACCAGAAGGTATAAATCGTAGGGACACTTTCCTATACGAGATCTAGCGCGCATGCGTACGTAAGGCGCCGCGCTCATTGATAACAATTATTTAAATCGCCTTCGACGTCGATGGACACGCACATCCCGGGTAAGGTGGTTGGGTTGGGCTACTTGAGGATCTAGGGTTTTTTTTTTTTTTTTACTTTTTCACCCGATATACGTTCACAGGCCTGGTTTACATTCCAGGCAAGTTCTAACTCCTGACTCGCTTCGTGTAACGTCCGAGATTTTCATCGATCGCGATTAATTAACTTGGGATCGGTTGATCGCGTAATTACTTCCCCACTGGACACCCGTTGGATCGATGTGAATGCAAGATCTTGATAAATACCGATGGAAGATCTTCAGCTTGTTGCAGAAGCTGTTTCAGGGATTGTAACTTTATACACAGCATCCGATCTCGTATATGGACCATGGGATACGTGATTTAGTTAATTAATATGTCTATAGTTTGATCGGTTTGAATCTTTTTTTTTAATTAAGATATAAAATTTTAATGAAACTTTCGTACTCGATCATTTTATAGATCTTGCTCGCGTGTTTTTCAAGTCGCAATGAGGACTCGATTTATTACTTGGTGTATTTCGATTTTATAGATCCTAACAGCCGTAATCGTTTCGCTCCCGTTCGCGCAACCAGTTGCATTTGCTGATTTTACGCGTTCCTAAAAATCGACAGGATCCCATAAGCTTTCTTTTTTTCTTATGGATTCGACCAAGAGTGGACGACCGAAGGTGACGTATGGGTTGACTCTCGAATTTTCGTTATCGTTATCGAGTTAAGGAAGTACCTCACAATATATGTATATCCCATACCGTTTTTACCAATGACTATCAGGTGGCTACTAATTGCTAATTGATTGTCGTCAATTAGCAAGAAGCTATGGTAACCCGTGTAAAAGATCTTGCCAGCAAGATGGATCGTCCGTCGCCCAGTTAATTATTGCCAGACCGGTACGTCGATCGGGTACCATGTAATTAATCAAGAGTATCGGCATGATTGGTCCTTATACCGATAATAAAGAAACGATTTTGAAATTAGTTGCTTCCACCGTCAAAAGTATACTTGATCACTTCTCGGATCGCCGTATTTAATTCCACAGTGGTTCATTCCCATGAGAGTACCACGTGGTCTCGGCCGCTGTCAGTCCAGATCTGCACTTTGGACCGATTTGGATTTCAATGCGAAATCAACTTTGTTTCACTTGGTACCTACTATTCGCACGATCGCTGCACGTGTCCAACCTACTTCGTAGTTACCATTTAAGGCGACGTAAACGCAGCCGCCGTAAGAACTCGCCTTAATTTAACGAACAAAAGGGGACTCTCTTGGTCGTTGTGAAAAAGAGACGTTAAACAGCTGATTTTACCTTATCTACGTAAACGTTCATCGGGCATCGGTTTTTTACGAATGCCGACAAAGGGAACGTCGAGTCGCTTCGACACGTTATTGAAGTACCTATTGTCATTTATTCCAATTCTCCATATATCGAACTATCGTTTTATACCAGCCACTGCTTTGTACCGAAATCACTTTTCTGACTAAGAATCTTTGCTGTATAATGAAAATCTGATAATTCGTACGTCGTGCGTGTATATTTTTCGCCCTTCTTTACCTTTTCATTACTCCCGTCGAGCTCGATGCACTTTCAACTACGTGTCTCCTGATTATTTCTCACGTACGGGGTTTAAATCGATTGTCTCGTGGGATTGACTTGTACTTTTTGTTTGACTTTTCAATTCTCAGCTGTATCCCAGGTGGGGAGTAGAAGACTTTTTTTCTGTAATCTCTTCCGTGGGTATTTCAATAACAGGAATTTAATACGAAATGCAGTTTGGGTGTGTAAACAAAAAAAATGCAGTTTATCAAAATTAATATTGACAACAGTTAAGAGTTTAACATCCACGCGATAAATTATTGATCAATTATTTTATTATTGGGAGCGTTAACAAAATGGCCGATCGATATATTATACTTGCTAATTACCGCGTTACTCGAACAACCACTAGTTTCGTTTCCAGACATGCTGGTGCTTTGCAAGTATAATGCGACCAAACGATCACTCAATGTATTTTATAATAATATACTCAGAGTATTATTTTTTAAAGATTCTCATGGCAAATCGAATTATCGAATTGTCCGTGAAATTTTGGAAAAAAGTCAATTAATGGATTTTCTTATCGCTCTTTGTTACGCATGCGTGCACGCACGAGGGGTGACGAGAGGTTAGAATAAAAATAACTCGACGACGCTTCAGGAAATGCATGGGAATGCCCGTAAAATGTAAGAGCGAGCGACTCTTTATTTGCGGCACGTTAATCGCGCAACCTTAGGGCCGGTTTGCAACGGTACGTACAAGACGACGAAGCACGTTATACGCGCGCTGTGTAATTTCGAAACACGAGCGTTACGGTTGAAGACATAAAAGTTTGTATTTCGGGAATAATTCACTTTTTTTAATTACGCCCGGCACAGAAGTCACACAGTCGGATTTCGAGTGGCAGATCGAATCAGACATTTTGAATTTATCGTAGTAGTATTTTTTTTTTTTTTTACGTCTGTATGCTCAAACTCATTTTACATTATGAATTTTCAATACGGAAAAAAACATGTCTTACCCCCCACGTCATCAGAAGTTATATGAATTTATTTACCACCGGGCAAGTTTTCATGTGTGCTATTTTCTTTGAGCGTCTCGTAAAACCATTAATAGGTACGTGACCGTGTAGAAGAGGCTTGCAGTAGGTTCTGTATTACTTACACTTCTAGCCTATAGTTATATTATGGGTTACCCTTCTTCCACGTAATGGCGCGAATTTCAAATGCCACAGCCGTCAGACAATACATATAATGTATACTGACAACGAGACATAACGTTACTATAGAGAAAAGACACGAAGCAGTTTATTTTATTACTATATTACGTAACTATATGTATATATATATATATATGTATATATAATATCGTATGTAAATGGACGTATATATAGTTACGTTAATAACGATCCAACGATAATTTTCGCCTGGCCAGTTCCGCGTAATGCCAGACAACCAAGATGAAAAACAATGAAAGAGAAGAGAATCGCAGCTGTGCAGTTCGCATTGGAGAAACAAACAAACGCTTGAGGTCGCTTGCGAGTTGTAAGCGCGCCTTGCTTATTTTAAACCCTGGCAGGGAGCATCAAGGCTGCGTTGGGCTTATTTCCATCGCGAAACAATTACCAGCCTGGTAACGTACTTAACTGGCTGCGTCGACCGACGTGAAGTTGGAGCACCGTGAAGTTGGTTTAGATAAGCCACGTGTATAATCCATAGACTACAGGTATATCCAGACGTGCGACGTTGACCTTGAGCGTCGAGGAAGACAATTCGGCGGTAAATTTGAAACGAGGGATCGAGAAGTACGTCGCGCCTGCGCACTGGTGTCGATTCAAATTGTAACCATACATTGAGAAGTTCACGAGTACCAACGTACGAAATAAAAAAAAAAGTAGCAATTCGCGACAATGAAGATAGTCATCTGTCGCTATTAGACCGAAATACCAGACGACGTCCTGACGTCGTCGTCTCCTTTTCAGCAACCCCGTCTATCATCCTTACTGCCGATGCTGTTGCGCAATGATAATTCGACGATAATTATTTAGGAACTTCAGTCACGCCGTCCGACGTCGTCGGGCGTCGCGGCGCACTCGAATCGCGAATGTTACGTAATGTCTCTTACGGATAAGCGCGTACGTGGCGTCTTTGACTTTTTTGCTCGTCGGTTGGTACTACTGTACATTTTTGGTGGGTAATATTTTTTTTTATACACTCCGCACTACCGGGTACGGACGATCGAACGGATTCACGCGAAATGAGGAGCGCAAGTGCCCAATAAATTAACTGCTAGTTTGTTTCGGCTCTCGCATCTGCAACCGAGTCTTATGTTAGCTGCTCTTACGAGGTTACATAAAGCGGCCGAGTTATGCGACCGGTGCAATTTATTTTAACCCAGGACGCGATGCGCTTGTGCAATCCACTCGTGCGAACCTGACTACCTGGGTAGGTGAGTGCATCGAGAATTATTATTATTTTTTTTTTTTCTTTACTTCTACATCGTAAGACAATTTTATGAGCTGTTCGTAGACGTTGTCGTGGATAGGTGTTACCGTGTACGAAAGAGAGGCTGCATCCGCTTGCACTCAAGATCATTAGAGTTTAAAGTGCAACCGATGCATCGGTTCCTGAATGCATTCCTCGAGTAGGAAACAATGACGTTCTGTAAATTCTTCACGTCCCGACGCGTCCCGATAGAATTCTTATTGACGTTCGCTATTTTTCTATAAGGCAAAAGGAAACGAATGATTATATAATTTTTTTTTTAATTACAAAAATTTCATTCTTTTTTTGTTTCTTCAATCTGCATTCAAGTCTCTCATATACCGGGTGGTCGTCTCTGGCATTTAATACATCCTCGCGATATTCTTAATCGTCTTTCTCGATACCTTTCGCGATTTTATTGTACATGGATTTTATACAGTATCGTCCTTATCTTCAACCTGTACCCGTAGGCGAGGAAGGCACAATCGTTATCCTGCCGTTCTCGACCTTAAATCTGACAATGGTATCGCCAGGTCCTTTTGTCCTGGTTCAACGACGTCCACGTGGGTCGAGATAAAATACATGTATTTATGAGTCTTGTTGCTCCTGTGCTTTTTTTTCTATTTTTCCTTACTTCTCTTTGTCATGCGTTACTGTCGCTCCTATAGGAACTGATACCGGTGTGTACCAGTAGAACGGGTGTACCTTATTCTAGAGTCTATAGGTCATCGCGTATTATCATAGCAAAATTCCCACAATTCTTGACCTCATTACAGCAGCGATCAGACCGCGTAGATTTATGTAGAAGCACACAGAAGCCTACGGAATGTTCCCGAAGAAGCCGGATCCGGTGTCGCGTGTATCCAGCCGCTCGCGACGATCCTGACATTTATTTCGCGCGACAACGCCTCTACCACAGTCAGTTCGCACCTTCTGGAATTTCTCGTGCCGGTTTCGCCGAACGAAAAACAACGTCCAGATAAAATAACACCATTACGCCTTTTCGTACCAGCCACGTGTCCTTAAAGTCGAGACGTCGGGCGTTCCTGGACATTGGACAGTTTCACAAGAACAAAGATACGCCACCACAGCTGACATGATGGATGCGTGATATTTCTATGTAACGATTTTAATATTTTTATTTTCATAAAAATTTATTATTCTTATCAATATTACTTTTAATCTAGGACGTTACCTACAGTACGCGTTATCCTGAGCTCTCATGGCTCTGCTCACTGAACCAGTCTAGTCACAGTCTCTGTGCTCTTTTGTCCAGCTAATGGGTGCACCTAAGTACAACACAGTCGACCTAACCTTGACGTCTTGTTATGCAACGTACCATAAATAAAACATAACACGCCTCCACCGTGGCCAAGCGTTTCCATCATAACTTTCAGCCAAGACGAGATCTTTTCCCTCGTTAATCTTTGACCCTTGATTTTTCCCTTTTATTTATTTCTGAAATATATGCCTGCCAGTGTTCTTGATTTTTCATCAAGTCGCTCCTCGGTGCATCGTGCGCTAATTGATAACGACGTCGCGCAGGTACGCGAACTTTTTGGATACTTTTTTTCAATTTTCGTACACGGACTCTTCGTGGACACTCTGTGTCCTTTTCTTGTAAGTGCAACAGGTCCGAACGATCTCGCGACAAAGGATCGCTCGCTGCAACAATGACCGACGGCCACTCCTCGCGATTTACCGTTGTCGCTGTCGCCACCTGCAACCGAACGACAGCTGACAAGGTCATAATTGTTACGCAACAGTCCTTCGAATCGAGCGTCTTCTTTGGTCGGGATGTCGAACAAAAAGTAAAGACAGCTGACCGAGCCGGAGGATGAATTTTTGAGAATTTTTTTTGTTGTCACTTATTAATCAGTCGGATCGTCAATTGATGACAATTTCGTTCAATGTGCTACTGGTCATTTGTTCTAATAAAACTTCGTCTTTGAAATGTCCTATTTGTGTCTGGCTAGACTGCGTTCGGTGTAATTCTTCTTTTTCGAAGACGCTATTATGCTAATGTGCTATGCGATCCTTTGAGGATGAACCTTGAGATACAATCGATATGCCGCCCGTTCCGTGAATGGGTGTCTGGGTGTCTGGACTAAAAAAAGATTTCACTGTGGCGCGAGACCGAGAGTGACGACTCGGCGAACGTTTCACAGTGACTTCCTTGTTTTGGGATCGACGAGTTGGCGGGTAATTCAAAAATGATTGATGATCCGTGCGTTACGCGCGTGCATGGAATTAACGACAGCAATGTACGCGCAGGAGGTCAATTGCATAAAAAGTTGTTGTTAAAAAAAAATTTGACGCCTTGTATACGTATATGGGACTCCCACGAATCATTAAGCCCCGTTTGCAAATGGCTTATGTCTTAGGGGACGTAACGATCAGTCAAGTTTGTCCACCGTTAAGTTAACAGTGTTTGCTCAGCGTTAGACGCAAGCTTCGAATTGAGGCCAGTTTTCAATTCCGCGTTCGCGGAACGCGTCCCAATTGCAAGGCAAACATCGGACGGTATTGCAGGCGGGCATTGTCATGCATCGACGTGAACGACTGCATCGCGGATTCCGCGCGCGGAATAAACGCTCCTGCATTTCCTTGGCAGAATCTATTGTGAGAGAGCGACCGACAAAAGGGGGCTTGATAATTATTTCAACTCGTGTTTCTTGCCTCTAGGAGTTTCTTAGAAGTTGTCGTGTAAATGTAAAAAAAAAAGTACGACGGTAGATTGAAATTTTGGAAAATTTCAAAATTTTACGAATTCAATCGACGCGCCTCGCTACCGTCCACTTTCGAAACAATTATAAATACCGTTCGATTCCTTAATCGAACTTATCGCCGCGGGCGTCGTCTTACGGTAGCCGAAAGATCGTGCGAGTAATGGCGAGAATGAGCGATTAAAAAAAAAGAACTGAATAAAGAGAGAGATCTGAAACTCCTAGCGAAATTACACAGCCCCCAGGGCGATTCCGGGTACTTCCTGAAATTTTGAAGTCATTGACCTCCCATGAAAGAAAAAACAAAATCGAAACAGATACTTTCTCGTACGAAGTCTTGTTCGGCATGAACACTGCGGATTTCTATGTCACTTGTATATTATTATATATTTTTTTATTTACGGAAATTTTGTACTGCCAAGAAATTTCTGTTCTGATCGACGCGATATACATATATGTATACATACCTTAAATCGGTAAGACAAGAGCCAAGGTCATCGAATCCGCAATGATCATCGCGCACTTGGCTACCCGCTCCAAAACGATTGGAGCCCTACGCGAAAATTGAATCTCGTATACCTATACTAACCCGCTGGCAGACGCCGGCCGTCGGCGTCGTCAGTCTCGGCAGCCGTGTTAAACGAGGCCACTTTGTTACGATCGCGCTAACCGATTCCCCGCGAGGGAGACCTTTGAGATTTATGCCGCATTCCCTGACGGCCTATCGTCGATTCTCAACGCGCAATAAAAAGCGCTGACTTAGAAGCTTTCAGCGCCTGTCCGTGACCCTGTTTTAATATAGCGAGAGGAGAAAACAAGAATCGGTTGCCGATCGCGATACGCCGCTGGGTTAATGCCATATAGCCGATCATTAAAATATCCCGATAAAATCGATTAGCCTCAGATCGATAGCTGCCATATCGATCTGCATTGTGAAAGCGATTATCCCATCGACCCAAGACTTAAACCATCCGAGAGAGAGAGAGAGAGAAAGAGAAAGAGAATATCGTAAAATCCCAACCGTAAGTACCAAATAAATTCAATGCCGTAGGTCAATTTCACGTAAACAAATTAATTACGTAATATATACTTATTACATAATATTTAACCATACACAGAATTTTCCCCCGCGTTACCTCCCAGTCCCTAAATCCCCAGAATCTTCGACACGCTTGCGGATGCTGGAGCATGGACCAGTTTCGAGACAGTCACTATAGTCATAATAAAGGGTGTGCTGAAACGAATCTAAAGACGTTGATAAGGTTCACCTATGGGACACGTATGTGAAACGTATCACGTCCTGCGCGCGCACCTGTCACGTTATGCCAAAGGCCATCACGCCCTGGGCGAAGAATGTCATGTCGCGAGGGGGGTGTTGCCCGTGTGCTTAGAAATATTCAAAGCCTTAACGGTACCTTACCCTATCTAAGTTATATACATATTACATGCATATGTGTGTGTGTGTGTGTGTGTGTGCGTCTTAACGAGTTTGCGTACGATCCACATAAAATGGTTAAAGAATAACATATATACAAGTCGAAGCGAAGAATAAAGCTAAAAAGGGACTCCTGAAGTCCGATCATGAGTTACGATCTTCCCTTTAGGATCTCGCGTGCCCGCCTATCCAACCATCCATACGGGCGACCGACGCGAGACTATCCCGTGGCACATGTTATTTATAGTTTATACCCCTGTGGCTGACTGGCTGGCCGCACGTATGGAGATGCTAATAAATTCGCAGCCACTTCCTACATGCTACGACGCCACACCCCGTGCGTCCACGATATAAACCTGATATTCCGCGATTACAGTCCTGCCAACCATCTAAAAATCATTTTTCTTCTTTTCTCGTCTTTGATCAGCATCTCGTCACCTCGATCCACTTGGGTTAGGTCCGGATGAGGTCTGTTCGAATTTACATACGTAGACGTCGTTCTCTTGGCGATCAAGAAACTTCGTGTCCCTTCGTGCACCAGGTGGTATATTAATACGTAATACGGCAATTTGAATCCTCCGAAGTCCAGATTTACTTGATATGACGCAACGTACTATAGCGAATCGCTAAGAGTCTTTTCGAAGACACCGGTGGCGTCGTTTGATTAATAGAAAATTGTGAACGTAAGTGCTACTGCGCAATCGGCGATTAAAAGGGCCGACTGTGTCAGGGACAGAGGATACGTGCTTAAGCTGTACCGTCGTTACGTGCACATTACGCTTAGTCCTCTTTTAATGTGTACCAGGTATGTACTGTGGGTATGGTTTTGTATTATATATATATATATATATATTGAGTGATGTGGGTTTTTGTACATATGTGCACACGTACGCCAGAGTCCTCGCTGGTTTAGCCTATAGCAGATACGCGTCTCCTACGCTTTAATGAGAATTGATGTTTCCGACGATTACGTTGAAATGTCTTTTTATGCTCGACTGGAAAATTACCTTAGTTACCGGCAGAGCTGAGAATTCAAGCTCGTTTTTGATAGTTAAGAATATATGTGTATACATATATATATATTTCTTCTGTATCTTTGACTCGTACGAGCTTTTTTTTTATTTAACTTAAAAATTACTTCTTTCGCTCTCGATGGTTCGGGTCCAAGGTCACTCGACGGAAACGTCAGGTTTCCGCCCTGAACCTTCTTCCTTCGGACAAGAAGATGGATGACTGAATAATTCGTGAATACCGAATAAATTAAGGCCCCTTTAAAGCCGTCGCGATGACCTCGTAAACGCATCCCGTTGGCATAACGTTACAGGGAGGCTTTTGAAAATTCGTCCACTCGATCGAGTATAGAATTTTATTCTATGGTGATTAATAATTTTTTAATGTTGATAGTACGAGAGATACGGTCCCCATTAGCTTCTTACGTATTTTTGGTCCAATTGACAGATCGTGTTGTTATTTTTTTTTTCCCCTCCAATTCGAGTTTGCTAATTATGACCCGTGGTTTGCCTGAAAATTTTTTTTCTAATTATTTACAAGATATGCGAGTATCGCGAGTCGTATTTTTCCAGAGTCGAGACGCGCAAACGTCCTTGCACTTTTTCAAAATTGACCTTCCGACGTGCAGCTGCACCCTTTGGCCTCGCATCAATAACTTTGCCTAAGTCTAATTCCTTGTGTTAAAAAAACCACAGAACCGGTTCGTTACCGAAATTCCGAACTGTCACTGAGTTATAAATTGACCAGACTGAGAAAAAAAAAAATGTTTTCAACTATCGACGAGACATAAATTCGCCATAACGAATGTCAGCTATTTCGCGACAAGCACAAGGAACCAGATATTAATCTTTTTTATAATCATTTTCAGCTACTGTATTTTGTCATGAGGGGTGACGGGTGGGAGGGACGTGATCAGAAAAATCTTTATATTGGAAATCGGGAAAATTAACTTAAACCTTGTTAATGGAAATAACAAGATCGGCTACGGCTGTAGGATTTCCAGAATGGTGGTTAACTATATTTATTTTTTTTTTTTTACATCTCCGTGTTTGGACTTGGGTCGACACCAGGCCCATTACTCTTGTCTCCCTGGGTAGCAATTACAAAGAGTCCCTATCCAGGATGGCTGCATTAATCATCCTTTTGTGGGACCAGTAATCAGCCTTTTGCCACCCACGCCAAGGGGGCCTTACGAATTAATCGGCGTATCAATCGTTATCCCTCTTGTTAGCTTCTGTGTTATATCCCGTGACTTTTTCGAAATTTGTATTTTATTCACGTCCTCACCCGTTAGACATTCATCGAATGGTCTGCTTGGTATCTTTTAATGATTCTAGCAATGATATTTCTTAACTTTTTATTTTATCTTTTTTTCTTCCTCTTCTTTCTTTCTTTATTTCTGCCAATCGACTGCACAGCGACGGCCTCGATCGGCTAACTTCGCGTGGGTTTGGTTGACGTGCAATAATTCCGAACAACTGAAAAATGACGCACCTTGCTATAATTCCGTGTAATCGAAGAAATATTTACGAGACGTGCAAATAAGGGAGACTAAATTAACGAGATTAAAGTGAAATTTAATATTAAGTCACGAGAACGTTCATTAGATGTGTTGAAACTCGAAGTTTCGTTCGTTTATCTGGACTCGTCTCAATCAGTATACGTATTTGTTGTATACTATAGTATTTCTTTGAGATTGCGATTATTTAATTCGTTTATTAATTTTAATTTAATATGTATTATTGTCGATCGTTTTCATCGTTTTTATAGCTTGGGATGACCCGAAAACGCGTTCCAGTTGTAAACGCTGCCAAAAGCATGTCACTCGTTTTATAATCCGTACTTTACGTCAGGACAGACAGATTCGGGTGAAGCTTGGATATATCAGCCCATTAATCTAGTATATTAATATTTGTATTGCGCAAATAGCTTGATAACACCGTAGAGCATAGAATTTTATAAGAGTTATATTTTATCGCGATCAAATTGAAGAGTACTTAAAAATTGACAGATACACATACTTGCACGACATTCGAAGAAATATTCTATATCAAGCGAATCATATGAGTCATTGAATGTAAAACGAATTTACGATCAAGCTCGAGAAATCAGATAGGCGTGTAGGTGTTCCGGAAATGGGAGAGAAACGATTAAAAAATTTCCGCATTTCGAAGGATTCATATTTGAAGGAACGAACGTAGTCATCGTTAAGAATGTGGTAGATGTATTTTTGTAAATTTTAATTTTTCTTGTTATGCGTCTCCAAAAAGAAAAAAGAAGAATGCCGTCAGTTATAATTGAGGCTGTTAAGTACGTTTCTTGGAGATGTGGAATTTGCTGGGGGGAGAAACGTAGCGACTTTTTAATGGCGAGTCAAACCATTCTCATGCTAATTTATAGGAACAAAAGGGACGGGAGAGGAAAAGGTTCGCTGTTGGTTATGCAAGATACATACATACGTACGTAGTTTCGTGACTTATGTGAAATGTCAGACGCAGCTTGTCCTTTTGTCACGCCGACGGGAAAAGTCTCGACCATGGGTATCGCTGCGCGGATGACGATGCGCGTAGGACAAAACATTCCAATGTATTTTAACGACCAATGCAAATACACACGTCATTAGACTTCGTTGGGCTCGTTTCGCTACTATTTGTCTTTATGGCCGCAAAGTTCGTCCCTCCTGCCACGAGATCGCGCCACTTTCGCTGGTAAACATGGCGACGCGACGAATTTGAACCGCGCGTCTCTCCACGCTTTCCCTCTCCGTCGACGGTAGTACGAAAATGGCGCGTGCGAGGAACGTCCAAATTTCGTCATCGAGGACAATGCCCTGTGCGTTCGAACAAAATGGTAACCAACAGTGCAATTCCCTGCAGACAGGAAGCCAAGAAAGCAAAGGCCAATTCGCAACGTGGCGAATATCATCGTAGCATGCTGACTCCACGAATGCTCTTGCGACACTGGAATTTGTGTCACGTCTAAATTTTGCTTCTGGGTTCATCGGAGTTCACTCGGAATCACATCAAAGGAAGAAACCGCAATGTGAATTTTCATGAAAACTATCCTTCTCCGCATCTCCTCCTCCCCGCGCTGTCACCGAAGTACGTATCGAATGATCCTTGTTGCGCGCGCACAGACACGTTCAACCTCATGGCTGCCCAGTAGTGCCAATCGTACGAGAGAGAAAAAATTGCGTGAAAAGTCCCTAGGATTTATTCAATAGGGATTTATTCCCTCGACTCGTCCTCGCCGTCTCGTCGCTTCATGCAAATGAGTCGCGCGTCGCCTTGCTACGTTAATGGCGCGGAGACAACTCGCGACGAGGTTATGTTTCTCGTATCATGCGAGATCGGGAGCAACGATACGAAAGTTTATCGCCACGTGAACCGAGACTAACGTCTTCATTTAGGTTTATAGCGGAACATCCCTTAATTCGCATAAGCATCTGCCTCGCTCTCGTAACTCGTTTCTCGCATTGACTTAACCTACGAGTCGTCGCGTCGTTCGTCGTGCACGTTCCTTTTTGCATGTAATTACAGAACAAAAAAGTTCTTTTATACTTAACGAGGAAAGTATGCCGGGTACGTGCTCGGATTGTTCCACCTATCTGATTGTGCTTAACGAATACGAAAATACTGTGTGATTTATTTCCTTTTTATTTGCCACTCTCGCTGCACTGTGTGATTCACTGAAGTTTCGGATTCAGCTGTCGCGTTTCAACGTTATTTTCACCTTTTATTCTTACACCCGGAGTTAACGCGTCGCACTGGCGAAACTTATCGGGAAGTGATTCCATTCCTGTTGCACATTCATGAAGATTCGTCAGCATCGTTAACCTGCCTGTCCACATACAGGATCTTTCATGAACGCTCGACAAGTCATTCCAGTTGACCAAAACGTATGTACAAAATACTATTAGCCGAGAGCGAATGATTCATAATGGATAACGCCTAAACATTTATTACTCAGACGACTTCTACATATAAAGTCGTTCAACGTTCCCGGTTATTGAAAGTGACGTAATGTCTAACACGAGATATCCGACAATATGAATTCAACGAAGAGTGAAATTGGTTTTGCTTCTACTGCGAGGAACTTCATGTTGTTAATCGGCCGCGAGATATCCTACGAGCGTTCGTAACCTGTACGGATTAATTGAGGATGGCTAAAAAGGGTGGAGCTGCTGCTCTGCAAACGGAAGTGACTACGGACGTGGAATGGCGTCTTGTTTTGGAAAGAAAGGGACTGGTAGTGGTTGACGTTTATTCCGAATGGAGTGGTCCTTGTCTGGCCATGATCAGTACATTGAAGAAAATCAAAATGGAGCTCGGCGGCGATCTGGTCAGCTACGCGGTAGCTCGGAACGATGAGATCTCCGGCTTGGAACGGTTCCGTGGTAAGAGCGAACCTGTCTGGATGTTCCTACAGGATGGTAAAATGGTGAACCTGATGTTCGGTGCCCACTGTCCAAAACTCCAAAGATTACTCACCGAGGAGATACGTAGGGTCCAGCAGGCAGAATCTCCCAAGTGGATTATACCGGTGGACCAGAGATGCCCCGAGGAAGAGTCACGTTGGCAGAAGATGGAGAGCATCAGGAAGGCACTGGAGGAGAAGAAGAAAGCCAAGGAGGATGCTGAGAAGAAAGCGAAGTACGAAATCTTCCTGTACCAGATGATGCTGGAGCTCTGCGAGGAGACGGCGATTCTTCTGTTTCCCTGGGTGTTTAAGGACGACGATGGAAACTCTAAGGACAAAGACAAGTGTCCTGCTTATGCTGAACTCGTTCACGAACTGCTTCCGGATCACTATGACGTACTCGAGGAAGTTGGGATTTTACTGAACGAGGAGATTGCTGAGAAAATGATGGTGGAGAGTAATCTCGAGATTACCGAAGATTTTCTTAAAGGTTCTAGGTTGTTATTATTATTTTTTTTCTTTTCAATCCACGGCAATTCATTCGTTCTTACAGGACTCACCGATGGCAAGTGCATGGTAATAAGACTCAAGGGTAAACCTCCAGATCCTTCCTGGCCTGTACCTTATCCTCACGAATGTCCTGATGAGCTGGAGATATGTCCTACGCGTGCTCTCGATGATGTTGAAAATTATTTACACTACTTGCTCAATGCTCCAAATACGTCGAGTGATCAACCTGAAGAAATGAAATCCTACATGGAACGTCATACACATGTTGAAGAGGCAGATCCTGATGTTGAGGGAGATACTGACAAGGTTTATCCAGCTGCTTGGATTCCGCCACAAGTACATAATTATTATCTGATTTAAATATTTGTTATATATATGTATATATAACTTGAATACTATCTCAATCAGGCTAGAAGCAAAGTTCATGTGTTTAAAACAATTTTCTCCAACTACATGGAAAAAGCGCATCCTTACGAAGAGCCTGTACCGCCTTTACCTACCAATGCATTTAAATACGACGCATCGAAATTTCCTGCAGTCACTGATGCATATACAAACTGGCAGGAATGCGTGGTGCACTTTGGTGCATTTGAATTTGACGATCCTTCTTACGCGAGACGTCTGGCATCGACACCGGAAGATTTTGAGAATAAGGTTAACGGAAATTTTTTTTTTTCGTGAATTTGAAAAAAAAAATTTTCCAAAAATTCGACATACCCCCAATCATAATTCGAATCACAGGTGAAGCACAAGACTGGCGGCGAAGTCTTCGTTGTCATCATCAGAAGAATCCACGAAGAAGCTTTTCTAGCTTTTGCTGGAATCGAGCCATATTTTTTGTCCGAGGACAGCGAGGAAGCACAAGCGATAGGGTCGGTGTATTTCCCAGTCGGTGCAGTAGATCTGATCCCGCTGGATGCCGAAGAGGAGGAAGAGGAGGAAGAGGAGGAAATCGAGGAGGAGGAAGAGGAGGATGAAGACGAAGATCAAGAGGAAGACGATATAATCGATTTTTCAGCTTTCTAACTTATTCGTACTTGTTGCTAGAATTTTTTTTTTTATTTTACCACCAACACACTTTTCGTTTAACTTATCTCGTAGCTGCTATGTAACTGTGAATCAAGCGGATACCATTTATATGGAAATTACCACTTGGACGATATTAACGTTGCGGTAAAATAGACATTCGCAATCGCTTACGTTTATGATATACTCACTCTTTTGCACGCTTAGTTAACCATGTAGCTATTCCGGTAGAACGTTCGTGCTCGGATTTAACGCCGTGCGCATGCGCAGGAGTTAATGTTATACTTACGATTAACTGATAACCAAAGCAATTCGCATATTTACTCTAACAATGAGAATCCATTGGTGTATGACGTATGTCTCGGAAATTAAAATCTTGCGTCACACATGCAACTTCCATTAATCTTTTACTCATTTTTATCACGCGTGATTCACGTACGATCTGCATACGAGCTCACTGATGCTGTCACGATTTTGTCCGCCCACTCAAAACTTACGTTCTTACTGTTTTGTGTAGTGTATATTTTTCTCTCTCTCTCTCTCGCTCTCTTTCATTCACTAGTCACGTCTCTCTGGGAATTCTGAATGGATTCTGGAGAAGCGAACGAATTTTGTAGTATCGGTTAAAATGCCCTACAGTTATAACATTATAAGATATCGTTATAAGGAGATGCAATGACCTATATAGCACAA
>JARQSV010000254.1:28147-48622 GCA_030142285.1 Calameuta idolon | reverse complement strand
ACAAAGCCGGGTTCTCGGTGGGAACGTCACTCGAATCAAGTTCTAGTTAGCTTGAAGTCGTTTGCGTAAGATTGGCAAGGGTCCAGGTAGGCTACCAGGATTATGTAAACATAAAAAATTTTATGTTGGTACGTGCCAGTAATTTTTGAACAATTAATATTATTGTTTGCAATCTCGTACGACGGTTTTTAGTCGTTTATCATAATTCATTATTGCAATAAAGAATTTTTTAATATATTTATATAATAATTAATTGACGAATTTGAAGTTCAATAATTGTACTCATTCTTATGCGATTCGAGTCACGAATTGTAAATCCGTGACTTTCGTATCTTCTTCGTCCCCATCAGAATATCTCATGTTCCTCTCGTGACTAATCTCACGGTTTGTTTGACCCAAACCAATTGAACTGTTAACAGCCTCTTCTTACTCATCCTCTTAAATCTTAATCTCCGCGCTAATCGCTTTTTCTTTTTCTTCATTACCTCGATCCTCCTTTTTTTCTCTCAATTTCGCGATCTCTACGCTTGACTCACGCAGTCCATTCCGAATTCTACTTATCAACCGTGAATCGTACCTAACAGGAACGGAAGTTGAGGACTGGTTGGCCGTTACCCTGAATCCAACCTTATCACGATTCCAACTAACTGATAAGCTTCCAATCGCTCTGTGATTGTCTGTTAATAATTTTTTTTTAACACTAATCTCTATTATCCTTCACACGATATCGATTATCGATCAATAGTATCAACGATTCCTATTTCTTCGTCAATTCCAGTAAGGTATGTTGTCGCTTCATGGATATTTGTCGCTCAGATATCAGCGATCGATATTACGGATGCCTTTCTAAGAATCTGCTTGATCGATTTTATGTTTCTGACTTTTTTTTTGTTCTTCCTTTATCTCTCTCTCTCTCTCTTACTCATTTGTCTCTCTGTCCACTTCTGAATCGTCACTTTTATTGGAAACGGAACAAACACGTGCGACGACGCTCACTTCCGAAAACACGAATTCTTTTCTAAGCCATGGAATTTATTACTAGGCAATAAAAAGATTTTTCAAAAATTCCTACGGTTATTACGATTTCGTAAACCGCGAGGTCGATGGCTTTTTGATTTTATTATTATTATTTTTTATTTCTTTTATATTACTCTAAGACGATTAGCTCGCGTGGCAGCTGTGGAATTTTCGCAATGCTGATCGACGCGTATCGTTAGCCTGTGTTAATTAGGTTAAATATATTATTTTTATTATATCAAAACTATCCGGCCTTAATTTTTATGAGAATTCCAAGGTAAAAACGTTGTACGTAAATTTTATCTAATTATCATTAAAAAAAAAAAAAAAAAAAAAAAACTTCAATTTTTTCTACGCTAACTATGTTTCTTCGGTGTTACAAGAGCCAAAGTTCGAAAATTCAATTGCACCTAATGCGTTATTCACATTTATCATTAACTTATCTTACATTGGCGCCCTCGTCCTATTTATCTTGCAGGCGAAGCAGAGTTCTTCTGTTGGTAATAAATGAGCGTAAAAACGTAAAAAAGAAAAACAGGATTCTCCTTGAGTTTTTAAACTGCTCCCTGGTTTTTTTTTTGTTTTTCAAATTTGCATATATTTTTCATCAGCATATTTTTTTATATCATATAATGTCTTTGATTTAATTATCATTTTGTAGATACGCATCCGCTATCTACAGGGTGATTCGATATTATTGAAATTCATATACTGAAGTTATTCAAATTCAAATCTGTACGTATGAGTTTATCGATTTCGTTTTTTAAAATATATACGTATGTGGGTTAAATTAAAATAAAATTTTTATGTGAGAAAAATAGGATTTTATACAAAATAACTTTCAGTGAATTTGTATTTTTTTTAGTTCATGACGTTTCCGTAAACACCATTGCTAGGAAGGAGCGTCGCTCTTGAGCAAAGATAAATTTATACACTCGTGCGTTAACGCGAGCAGCCATGTGTGGAGTGCGTGCGACTAGGCGTCGCGACGCCCCTGACTCACTCACCGTCGGCCAACAAACTTGTCCTATACTTCTTCTTTCGCTTTTTGCTTCCTCATCCGCTCTTTCGCTATACGGTTACCAAGTGTCCTTTTTGCCAGAGACAGAAATAGGATTAGAGGCAAACCTTTTCATCGTAGACTTGTAAATTGGTAGTATTAGTACTAAATTTAGTGTGGGTTAGAAGCCGTTCGAAATTTTTTTTATTTCAGATCAAAAGACCGGAAATTGAATTTTTGTTTCAATCACAAAAATATATAAAATCAATGTTAATCAGGGAATAAAAGTCAAATGCCATATTTATTTACACCCCTTTTTTGGATTGTTGATTTTTCGTGACTCATGCCCTTTTCCCATGGGAGACTCAACAGGTTACTCCGTTTTTCTCTTATTTGGCGAGAAACGGCCTGTACCTCGCGTCCCGACGTCGTGAGTGCGACGACGTCCAGGCGCCTACTACTTTGCTTTTTTTTTCATTTTGCAACCATACGCATAAACGCTCACGAGCCGCGAAGTCACGGCTAACGACGTCCTCTGATGCTAATACAGGCGACGTCGGCGTTGGTCTAATTAGGCAAAAATAATTTAACGCTGTTCTCGGGATCTAATTACTTTCGTTAGACGTTTATCGATATACATAATAGATACCGAGGTGGTAGAAATGCCTAATATTTTTTTTTCTTCACGATCAATAAAGGAGTACACGTATATATAGATTGGATATTTGAAATTGCTGTAAGCCGATTTGGAATCAATTTGTTAATTTTCAATTTTCAGGTATAAATATAAATTTTAACGTGTACACGACTCATTTGAAAAAATCAAATTCCTCGAATCGTCGAAAATTATCGAAAAATATAATTCCTTTCTAGTCGGTAATGGCCACTGAGGATTTCTTCGAGATAATGACATCTCCGCCATTTTGCTTTAGCACTTTGACAGTACTGTCAAGAATTTCTTAGAGGCTTAAGGCAGGTATACATTTTTTCTACCTGTAAAACCAAGCATTGTGTCCTAGGTCTTGATTACGGCTGCGTCTTTCCCTCGGAACGTATTTGGTTATAAAATTGACAAATTTTGAAATTTACCTAAAAGTAAAAAAAAATCATTTCTTTTTTACTTCCATAACCGTGGCTCATACTTCCTTTACTGTGGTAATCCGCCAAATAGTCCATGACCTTATTTCTCACACTTCCTGTCCCGCATTAACGTTACTAAATCTTTCTCATAAAATCGTCCTGATAAATTCATTTCACAAAGTCGTCCTTGGCCACCATCAGGATTGGAATTTCCGATTACGTGGATTCCTTACGGATTTTCGCTACCATCTATGTTAAACATTCTCAGAAACGTCATATCCCATACGGAACAGTTCCGTCTGGATTAGGGGAATACTCGTGGCAGCAGATTTATTTTTCCTAGGGAGTGTACAACACGTGTCGCGAAATACCCTTTGAACCATTTAATCTTTTGCGAACGTGAACAAAGACGCTAAGTTTTTCCTTTTTATGACGCACAATATACACTTTGGTATTTCTGAAAAAAAAATCACTAAGAATTTTTTTCTCAACATTTTCTCTCCAGCCTCCTCTTAAATCCTTTGACCGATTCTTCGTACGCTCGGTGAAAGTCCAATCGTCATTCGCTTCACTTGTTTCGATGATAGAAAATTACACGTCCAATAAAGTGAATACGTTGAACCATTTCACGCTACGATTTTAATCGACGATCAGTACGAATGATGATTCTCATATTTAACTTTTTTTTTTCTGAAACAAGCCAAAGTCATGATTTTATTTTTGACACGTTATATATCCGAAGCTACTTCAAGCACTTTTAATGGTTTTCGGTAACACTATTAATTTTCTCATAGTTCTGTGCTCACCATTCGCATGATAATTAATAGACGATTAAAGCACGCCATACGGCCCTTTTATGACCCTGAGGAAGGAACCTTTCTAAGACTCTGAATATTTCGTAACTCTCGGTAATGCTCGGTGTACCTTTTTTTTCTTACCATCCGACTACACAGCTTATTCATCGTGTCTATTTACAAAGGATTCTGAATTCGTAAATATCATTTTCAGTTTCTTACTTCGTACTTCACTATGATTTGTCAACGTAAACGTCAAGCATCTAAGTTTCTAGTCCTAGGAATAACAGTACGGTATCCCCGAATGTACCGTCTCTGAGAAATTGAATTTGGCGCACTTTTTCGCAGATACCAAAATAGCCTTTCTGTATAACAGCTCAGGGTGGTTTGATATACATGTATATATGTGTAGGATTTAAGTATTTGGCAGCCAGAAATTACCGGGAATTACACGTGCGGCTGCCAAACGAGCATAGATGCATTTCTTTCCCGTTGCACTGTTCGAATAATTATTATCCATAGGGGTTAGCCATTTTCTTTTTTTTCTCCTGTCTGTATATATTTCAATTGTATCTGGTTATGGAAAATATAATTAGCCTCGAATGCAGCTTCCACAAGAGTATCCCTTCTCTCGAGTAATCTTCGTGTCAGACATCCCTAGGTTCGAAGGTCAGGATGACACTGAGTGAGGCGGTAAACCTGCACTGCATAGAAATGCCACGCTGATTGGCTCACTGGAGAGGAGTGGGGATTGGACGTTTATAAGTCTGGCGAGCTCGCGCCTCGCTCAGTATACGATTGACGCGCGAAGAGGTAGGAGCTTTTGGCATTCGGGGTTTCCTTTGTCAGCGAGAATTAATTACACGTGAGAAAAGAGAGTCCTGTGCTGCTTTGTCGTTTTAACAAATTAAATAAATTACGAAGATAATTCTTCAGTGTACCGTGCAGTGATAACCCGCTTCGTTATCTAAATATCAGAGCACTTGAATGTTATTTATTCGTGACGTCGGAGCAAACGGTGAAAAGAAACTGTGCGCGAGGCCGCGATTTTCGATGTCAGGAAAGACAAATCGTTATACGATCGTACTGGAAAATCGTTGACTGTCGGAGAAAGCGTCTATCTTCCTATACGGGATAGACTGCCGATCTTTTTTCGAGTCTACGTTTCGAGCACTCTGACATGACAATGGTCGTCAACAAGATCAACATGTCCTCTTATCCAACACCACGGAGAACTTTCTTCTCTGGACTTCACAGCAAGGTATTTTAAACTACTCGATACTTTCGACTATTCGATACCGTTATGTTCGGTTCTGAAATATTTCAGTGTACACTGGTCCTTCTTTCTCTGGCTTCGTTTCTCTTCGCCATACCTATCGTGACTATAACAATTGCTTCGCTTAGAAATGAGACGCAAATACAAAGTCATTTTACTTGGCTGCGCAGTGAACGTCCTTTTGACAATTAGGTGTAACTGTAGAATCTTACTAATATATATATATATATTATGCATATAGCCTGTGTGGCGGTGTGCGATATTATCCGGTATAATGTTCAGCCAATAGGCTCGTACGTTGACATTAAGAAAGTGTTGCGGATAATAATTAACATTGAAAGTAGACACGCGGGTAAGTACATGGAAGATAGTTTTATCGGAGAAGGACTGACGTTCATGGCTGCCCGCATCGCTAAATTTTCGCGTTATATATTTTATTATTATGTGAATTTTCTTTGCGCGTCTAACGGTTTTCATTAAATTACCAATACCGCGGTAATATTTCTTTTACGTTTCACTCGTGCTTCTTGTTCTAAGCTTATAAATAGATTTACGTATACCTGACGACATTTTTGCACGGATTCACTGGTTTTTCCCTTATCGTATTGACACCAGGAAACGAGTGTTTACTGTGGATCTTGTCGGGAGATAGGACGCGAGCATTTTTGTGATTGTGAAGAATCTTTAATATCCCTGTCTCTTTTTCAATATTTTTTCTTTATTCTGTCGGCCGACAAAAAAACACTTTCCTTTGCTCTTCTAGGAAATCGTCTTTTCTTTTTTTTTCCCCCACTTGGACTGCTGCCACTTTACTTTACCTTCAATGTGTCTGCAGATGGATTCTTACTGTGTACTAAAACAACTGATCCTTCTTTTGCGTAACACGGAATTTCATTTCAGTTGCGCAATTTCACCGCCAGGGACAAAAAAAATATATAAAGGCTCTTTAACGTATCGTTAAATTTCTCGCGACCTGTACGTACGCAAGCAGGGTATCGTTAAGAATCTCTGAGGAGTAGCACAAGACACGTTGTCTCTCTAACAGGAGAACAGGACTTTCGGGATAGTGCTTTTGTGAAGTTAATAAAAGCTCATTCGTGTATCTGGCGCGTTTAAAAATAGACAAGTTTACCCTAGAAATACACGCTCGCGTATATCTACGCCAGATAAAATAATCATTCTCCCTTTCAGTGACATAATATTTCATTAGAAAATTCATCTCGTTGATATTTTTTGTCCTAGACATTTAAAAAAATTTCTAATCGTGACTACTATCCTGACTAGAGTAGTACTATTGGAGGGAGGGAGGGAGGGGGGGGGGGCGTATCCTTTGTAAATTTTGATTTTTCATAATAATTTATAGGTGCCTCGTGCCGGCTTTTCGTTATCTCTAACAGCCCGGTGGAATCTGGGTCTGTGGATATATTTAGAGAATCCGTGGAAACGATAATTCTCTTTTCTATTCTATAACTTCGACTCTCTTCGTAGAATCTTAAATTCACTTTTCGTTCAGATACTTGCTGGAATAAGAATCCTACGAATGGTACGGATTATTGAAAGAAATTTTTTAACTCATCCAACGGGCTTTATACACGCTGGTATCACATAGACATAATATTACGCGGATGGCAAATGGCGTCGGGCACAAAAATGATGCGATTAAAAACCAGCGATTCCCCATTGCCTTTCAATTGGATAATAGCGTGGCTCGTGCCCGTACGAGGATCCACTTCTATTAGCCGTCGGTTCATGGTTGTTAGAACGACATTAATATCAATGTAGAAGATCCGAAGGCATAAGATAATCCGTTGAGTAAATATCTGTAAAAATGTGCATTAAATCCATTTTTATCCAGACAACGAAGTTACCCGTTATATGTGAAAAATATAATTTCCGTTAGTCACTCAATGGCGCAGGTAAACTAACGTAAGTAACGTATAGGGTGTACAATTTATTTTTTATTTTAAAGGCCATTTAAAAGTGGTTCCCTTTTGCCCTGATTGACCCAAGGTGACCCGGCGTATCCGCTCTGTGGGCGGTTATTGTTCTTTTTTTTTTCCCTCTATATACTCTTTCTTCACGTATCTCTCTCTCTCTCTCTTCCTCTATACCGTATGTCCCATGAACTTCTATCCTCTTCTGTCCATCCCGTTAATTTACTTTCCTCTAGATCTTTCCTTCTATCTCCGACGGTAGGGGAACCCAGCATCCCTGGAAATGAAAGAATCGAGACATCTCCTCGTCGCATCTCGTTGTGGCAATTAAGCCAGCGTTATTGACTGTAACTCGCACTAAATTGCCGAGAGTTGGGAGAGACACGCTCGTACGAGACACACGGTATATACTCACTCTTACGTAGACGAGATCGGAAGGTGGCGGGCCCGCCTCTTTAGACACTCTTCGTACCCAAGAGCAAGATCATGGACCATCCCCAAACCCATATTTCTGGTCTTACTTTTTTTTTTCAAATCACTAAGTTCCTATTAAAATATTCTTTCCACGTCGATACATCGTACGCTGATTACTTGGATTAAAAAATAATTTGCCACTGTGTATATACGGCCCATTGCGAAAGCTTATAATTTATAGTGTTATATCCTAGACTATTAATTTATTCGCCGGTAAACACGTGGGAACCCCGTGAATGCTCTCTTAATTACTTAGAATCTCATTAGTAGATATTTAACGGGTGTCGCTGAATGATCGAAATACTTTTTTTTTTAATCGGTCAGATTCGGGGGGCAGGGGGCGGATAATAAATCGATTTAACTTATAGCTCTCATGAGTAACCGCACCCGGTATCTACTCTTTGCTTTGGCCTATGCGTGTCTTGTAATTAATAGATTTAACGTAATCCGGCCAAGATACGGCGCTTTCACGAAAACTCATAACCGTCAATGGACCGACCGGATGCATTAAACCTCACTATAATGCAACACCGAGACAATTGAGAGAACGTAGTAACGGTAATTACTCGCGCACGCCCCACTGGATGAATGGATGCTACTACTATACCACGCGTTCAGTGGTAACACTTGTCCAACGGGTGTCGCGTTTGAATAATATATAACTCCTTCGATCGAGACTTTCTCTCTGTCAAGGTTGTAAGGTGTAAATGAACATTGGTACCTGAAAAATTATTTACTTCAATTTCATCGATCGTCACTTGAAAGTTACAAAAACAAAAGTTTACCCGCTATATAAATTAAGCGCACTAATTATAGCAAGCGGGTACCGACCCAGTAGGGTTCTCACCTTTAGAGGTAGAATGTCGCAAAAAAAAAACAGCTGGTCTCTTGGTGTTACCCGTAGGCCAGCAATGAGTTACGCAAGCTTGACGACTTGCCTACTGGACGGCTGGTTATGCGTGGTGCGTTACTTGCGTCACACCCCGTATAAATAAACGCGGTATAAAAAAAGAGAAACGACCTGGCTTCACTGTCGGGTGCGGTTGATTATTTTTCTGCACCCATTGACATTCTTGGTTGAATTTTTTTTTTTTCGCGTTCTACCTATACATATATGGTTGCGCGAGGTTACGTTTTTTTTTTTTTGGTTTTTCTCTTTGTCATAGAGAAAATTTGAGGAGAAACATATACAGGAGGTAGGTCCGATGTATTTTAGGACACGGAGAGCGATCGGTGATCTTTCACGTTGACGTATTCGCCGAGAATCAAAATATCCGTTTGCCCGTTGGATCGACTGTTGATTTTCATCGGGACCGATACATTTTACTCGAACCCACGTGCGCACATAGAGCAAAGCTAACAATACTTGACTAGGTCTAAATATAGTTTCGGCCCCACGAAAATGACTTTGCGTGTTGCATAAGTGTGTTTTTGGCTCGAGAGGTGCGACAAGGCGGTTTTATAATACGCGTCAGTGGAGAAAAAAAAATAGAAAATGGCCAATACCAAGTGGCAGAGAATTTTCGGTGGGTCCATTTATTTTTTTTTTTATCTTCTACGCGTCCCTACCAGCTCGACTCTGTGTTATTATTTCGGTTCGGCAAAAAGCGGCGCATTAGACCGCGACGGCTTCTTCTAACATTCGTTACCCTCGCTGACAGTCGCGAAAAAGTGCTTGAAAATTATTTCTACGAAGCTTCGCATTTTTTTAAATGGCTCGAGCTTCTTGTTGGGAAGGTCATGATTCGTGCCAGAATTTCTACGCGGTTTTCGACGAGATTTTACCGAGGCGTGTGTATATATGTATTATTTGTGTAACGACCTATATGTCACTCGACGCTTATTAAATGATCGGTACGATTTTTTTTTATATATATATAAATACTACATGGAATTAATTTATTTATAGCTGTCATATTTTTTGGGGGAAGATTTTATTTGACGGCTCGCTTTTATTTGAAATTTAAAATTCGCTCTTCCTCGCCTTCGGGAGAAGGAGCCATCTCTGACGTATTTCGGGTCTTATTAGCGGAGACACGCGCCACGTGAAATGGGCTTTTAGTCACGAGTTTGTCACTTGGCACGAAATCCAACGACGCCTTCTAAAACAAATACAGAAATCCGTCTAAGCTTTTCGACGCCTCCTGACTTCTGTTGGATGTGTCCCCAATTCATTTCCATATCTTGACGCATATCGCAACTTGTCTTTATCCCTTCGGACATAGTGTGTACGATTGAGTTAAAAAATAAGCATCGTGAGCGACGAGTAATATATATGTGTGTGTATATATATATATATAGAATTTTTGTAGCTCAAATCTGCAAACGTGAACTTATTCAGAATCGTTTGTAACCGTTTGTAGCAGAGTTCATCGCGTTTTGAAAATTAAAATATTTTGAGGTCGGGTTCACATAGGTACGATGCACCCGTTACACGTGCACGCGTCCTCGAGTCCGACAAGTATATTTTATACAACAGAACATTTTCCAGCGTCGTTCAACTGCCTTCTGCTACGACCGCGAACCCGCCGCTTAAGACAATAACGGTTTTGTTGGTTTTATGGTTATGTCGTTGAAGGCGCCATAGTGTCCGACCACCATGCAAGCACTTGGCGGCCAATGAAAGTTTCTCTCTTAACAACACAGTGCACCGTGCACGTCTCGTTCTGTCTCATATACGTGTAAATCAAACTTGTACATTCGTTACCAGTAGAAACGTATGCGCGGGGTGCAGAGGTTACGTGGAGCTTCAACGCTCTAACTCTTTAAGGCAGTTCTGAACTAGCGACCATATTGGTAACTACAAGCCACATTTAAAAACTCGAAGCTCGTCGACAGGTAATATTGTATATACATATACATATATAACACGGAATCGATATCGTCGTTTTTAAACTTAACAGCGGTAAAATTTTTCTAAAGCGTCGCGACGCCTCTCCCTATACTTTCTTTTATCTGTCAGTTGGCACGCACGACCTTGCTTCGTATGATTCATTGAATCTTCGTACTATAACGTAAAAATAGACATAGAGACGCGCGTGCCTGTAACGGCATCGTCAATAATCTATAAGCGTGTCCCCTAGGGACTTTTACGTTAACGCCTATAAGCAATGCTCGTGCTGCCAGCCTGACGCGTCAGGGAGATTATTTTCCGTAAACGGCCAATCGCGCCTTCAACTTTGCCTAGGGAATAAATAAAAATCGAACGTTTCAAACGGCAGGAAGAATTTCACTAGGAATTTCGTCCTGGAGGCTTCTAGTAAGTTTTAGAAAAAAAAAAAAAAATTTTTTTTCTATTACCAAATTTTATCTGTACAAAAAATATTGTCCGCGATTCCAACCAGCGAGACGATCGACAATGTATCGTGACGTCGATCCAATTAAATGCCGCGCTAATCAGCCAATTAAATTAATAGTCAACAAATTTCAGCCTCTCCCTATCCAATTGTATTATCGAAACTCGACTCGTCCGCTTATCACGAATTCACGCTCGTTTGCGGTATCTCACGATTACGCGTCTGCATGAAACGTCAATGGCGGCTGCCTCGGTAAAAAGATATCAACGATCGGACTCGTGGAACTTATCGATGCAATTAAACATCCTCTTAACATTATCTCACCCTGTATAACGATTACTACAGTGGTTACCACCAGCGAGACTCGTAATGATTTACGAGCTTTGCCATTAGCAATTTCCCTTTATAAATTCCCATCACTTACGCTCACTTAGCGCCCGTGTGACACGCAGTTTAGGAAATGCCGACAAAAGCGGGTTCCGTCCCTCCCTTCCCCTCTCGCGCCCCCTCCCTCACCATTTCAACATCCCCTATTGCGCTTTTTACCACTTTCATGTCGCACCCCCAAATCCTCGCTCACTCACTGTATCTCTTCGGGCATCTTACATGCTCAATATGAATTATTTATAATTACGTACAACACACGTCCATTCCGTACGCTGTGTATTGGACGATCGTAAAAATAAACTTTTTCCTACAACGTGAAAAATAAAGGCCCAATGATAATAATATCTCTTGAAAATACCTTCGGGATATATTAAGGACGTGCTCCTCGTGACTAATTCCTCTCGCATCCATGCCATGGCTCCGACAGTAGATCTCTCATATTTTTATCTCGTTCGCCTTCACCTTGGCTGCATAGCGAAAAACGAGATGGCGCTGCGCCTCGGACCTCGTGCACAACTAGATGCGCACGTTGCGCGTGTCTAGTGGATCGATCGCTCGTGGGTGATCGTGAGTTGCTCACGACATTACGTTTTTCTGACTCCTCGCTGGAGGAGTCAGCCATGAGGAAACGAAGGAAAAGGGAGACTTTACGTTTTTACGTAGACAAATGAAATCCTGGGAGTGAATGAAAAATTGGCGATACGTATAACTCAGAGTTCAAAGACTCTTTTGTACCGTCTGATTTCATGGTTAGGATGGTTACCGATGATAAAGATGATTATAAAGGGCCGATGCATGTTACGTATACGCAATTACGTATACGTAAGTATGACTCCAGGAGAACGCACGGGTAACCGGGTACGTTTATTACAGGCAACATTAAGTCGTGCCACGCTAGAGGCAAACTAGATCAAAGGCTGAGCCGACCAGCGTTACCCGCACTTTGATAGCCGTCGTTGCGTTTTGCAATGAAACATCATTAGTACCTCCCGCGGCCGCGCTGGCGCTCCTTGGATACGATTTTCGTACGTGTGTATGTTGGTAGGCAGGTCGTTGGGCAAGAAGTCACTCGGATTTGCCAATAGCCGCGGGAACAACAAACGACTAACGAACTGACTTCTCGAGGAGTGATAATTATTAAGGGGATTTGTTATTATTATTTTTACTCAAATATTTCTACCGATCGACGAGGCATGACCGGCGCCATTTTATGCTCGATTTAATAAATCGTTCGTTCCTCATGAGACACGTGGTGTATACTATTTCTTTTTTTTTGCGTCGTAACCTTTTCTTTTTTTGTCTCTCTCTAAATCCACGTCGGATATAACCAGGCGAAACTACCTATAACGGCGTCCCTGTGGCGTCGTCGGTGATTAGCTACTCCCACGTCTCTCCTCGCCATCTTCACTCTCTTGTCTCTCGTTGGCAGTTATTAAACGGGACCCAGTAATTCGTTTGGACAATTTTTGCCGTCACTAAAAACCCCCTATGGGTTGTTACGATATTTTTGTCGTCTGTCAATCTTATTCACGTTGTCGCCACGTGCGTTCCGTATGCTTTATGTGTCTTCGAGACTAACCTTATCTGTGACCGCGAACCAGAACTTCTGACTAACTGGCAATTGTCTGTAGATCTAACGGGTGGGAGATTGGGGGGTATTTAATTAAGAAAACTTGCCTATGCTCGTACCAAGTAATACATAAATAAATTTCAATTCGTTTACCAGGCCGACCACGTGTATGATTCAGTGATCCACGAGTGTCATCTATGCATTACGAATACGCCTAGGAATAATCTTTGTGGTTTATGGTTGCGGTAATGAAAAAGTGTTATATCGGTGGGATTTAATTGAAAGCAAAAAAAAGTTGACATAACCCAACTTTTGTATCGCGCATCGAAACTATTCGTCATTTACGTTCTAATTGTGAATTATCGCTCGTTCGTTCAGTGACATATAAATGTATGTAAATTTCGACTTTCTGTTGCAGGTGAGTTTCATGGGATTTACGTATGAATCGATGGGACCTACGGGGGGCAGCAGCAGGTACAACCAATTGGTGTTATATATATATTTTGAAAAAGAAAAATTCAAATGCACTTGTCACCTTTATTTTCTATTAAACTTGGTACAGTGTATCGTTGAAATTTCATTTTTTTTATTGGATCGCTCGCGAACTGAGAACCTCTGATATAAAACTAGCGCCATGTTGTCTGCTTGTAACGGTGCGATCGTTAGTAGTGTCGTGTCGTACAATAACGACGGACCAAGAGGCCTACGACGTGTTACGAGTCTCCCAATGATCATCCGTCAGGATGACTCACGCTACTGGACTCTCTTCCTGCCCCACTCTTCTATTTAAGCCGTATCCCCACTCCGCCGGAATTCGCCCTACACTCGCCGACTTCATTCATGCCGAGGAGGATCATTGTTGCACTGGCAACCATAGGAGACTCAATTGTACGGCGTGTCTACGAAAGATCGTTCTCGGAATTGATTCATGGAGCCACTTAGTCATTTGGAATATTTCTTTTTTTTTGTTCCCCCCCACTTACTCCTCGATACGTCTGGAACGAAACGATCGGGACTTAATAATAGAATCGTGACGGAGCCATTGTCAAGGATTTGGGATTATTAATCGGACCAGCCATCGTTACGAGGATAATAAATATTCGCGATAGTGACGTCATTACGAGATTACGTAAGGCTTGTCGATGCTCGATGACGCTATTGGCAAATTTATCGGGGCCTTCTCTTATCGTATCGATGTATTACGCGAAATATTGATATAACCGTCACGAGGAGAGTAACGGGTGGGAGATTAATTCCAGCTGTAATCGGAGCGTCAATCGTTATTTTGTAGTACGACGAGTCCGTAAGCGTAATTTGAATTTTTGTCAATGACCTTTTCTTTTTTGATAAGATGTCACGATCGATATACGAGGTGTTCGATTAAATTACTTTTTTTTCTTCTATTCTATTCTCGTACACCGGGTTATGTCTATCGTCTTTCAGATTTATCTCGACAATCGCCAATCGTCGATCACCTTTGACTCGCTTGTGAAATTCTACAAGTTATTTTTACTTGAGATCGATCGGTCGCTCTCTTGCGATTTTACATACATTGAACTCTTGGGCTGTCGTTCATTGCGAATTGCCACGTCGCTCATTTGTCGACAGGCAGTCCGGGAGAGAAGCGACGACCTGGGGAAGAGACGACGAGAGAGATGGAAGTGATGGGAAATTGATATTTGAAAAAAAAAAAAATATTGCAAAGTTCATCTTAACGCCGTGACCAGCAGGTTGCCTCGTATGACTAACGGGATGATTCATTCTCAGGTTATACACACCGACTTATGTAACAGGCTCGATCGTCGGCCTATCATTGGCGCAAGTCAAATGATAAGGACGCTGGTAAATAATTCTAAGAAATCGGGCGTCTCTCGTGCCACCTACACAGAATGGATGAATGCTCGTTGATTAGATAATGAAAATGGGTAAGGAGGGAAAAGATTTTTTTCAATTTGACAGGAAGTGAAAAAGTAAATAATATGACGATTAAAAAATATTTTTTTATACAATATACATATATATATATTCCTATTAAATTCCCACGTTCCGAAATTCCACTGACAAAGATCTTCAGGGCGACCCTTCAAAATTATTCGAATACCAAAATGACTCACGTGGATCATCAATGGGCGTCCTAAAGGGGTGAGTTGCAGCCGGGGGCACCAATCTTTGCATTTCTCCGCGAAGAATACCTGTTGCGTGACTCACGAGATACCTGTGGTTCACTGTGTATACTTTTTTTTTTTAATTCCTCATTCCTTCCCTTCAGGGCTCTTACCTAACACAGCGGTCCTATAGTATATACTGCGTATAGTATATTCATTTCCTTGTATCAAATTCCGTATATACCTACAAGCGTAGGCAGGACAATATTATTATCCGACGAATTTTCCCTCGCGTCTTCCGCATCTAAAAATTGAATGACCCTGTACGCACGGCACGCGACCGTCACGTTTTACGTTACATAGAAATTACGCGCGCGCGCGTATCCCCAGTGTCGCGCCGTTGAGTGCCGACCTTGCCCTTCCTGTCGATGACTCACAATTCCTTCCCATTCATTCCTCAGGTTCATTCAGCACGATTCGCATTCAGCTGCACGAGCTTCCAGACGATCGCCGACGGATCGATATCGATCGATATAGCTACAATCATTTTCCACGTCACGATCGAACTTTATTGATCGGCCATATAACTAGACGGGATCACAAAACTCGTAACGAATATCAATAACAGGCTAACCATTCGTCATACAACATACTTCATTATTCGTCACCCTGTATAGTAGCAATGTTGACTACAGGAAGTTATATGTATATGTGAAAATTATTCTTTTCTATCAAAAATCATTCGAGTGATTCATCCTGAAATTTTTAAGTGATTTCAAAATTTTTTTTTTCTCTCTCTCTCTCATGCACACGTCCATCTTATTCTCACGCTCGACTAGCCGATCCCCGTTCACATTTCAGGATGAGTCACGAGCCCCCCCCCCCTCCCTCCCTCCCTCCTCTCTCAGTGCGAAAGAACGCTAATTCCAAGCACGTGGCTATAACTGCCTGTTACCGAATGTCATACGAATACGACACGAGGTTCCGTGAATTTGCTGTACCGTTGGAAATGCTCCTGTAGGTACTCCTGTCCACTGTACGTATTAGAATCCCAACGTGAACTGTACATAATATTCTGTCCGTGATATATAAATTTTATTACGCAAAAATTGTACGCACGAATCCCGTGGGTGTCTTTCCGAAAATACATAGTATATGTATATATGTATATAGTAATGCTTTTAAGTGAATGTATCAATGGCATCCCGGCCATTGGGAAAGGATCTCAATGAAGCGACTTAGCACCAGGATATCCTCGTGAAAGTCGAACGAGGAAGTAAACCGTAAGATTCCGAGCCGTTAAGGTCAGCATTTATATTCGCACGGCGGGTACGTATAGCAGCGACGGTCATGACTCGTTCGAACGTTCGATTTTTCTTTATAACGGTGCATCCAGCAGTACTCGATACTCGCGTGACAGTATTACAGTAGAATCGTACATAACCTATATGTTAATTGTATGAAAATTGTATCTTAGTCAGTTACGTGTGACACGTGACCGATCACTGAACTTGTCATTTATAAAATAATTAAAAAAAGAAATCAACTCCTCAAAATGCGTCCTCGTCGACGGAACGTGTGTAAAATTTATTTTTCATCGTTTTATATGGATTCGCCGAAATGACCACCTTAACCTCACTTTCCGATCCGAGCGTATTTACTATGGTATATTTAAAAACGCTCCTATCTGCCTTAAACAAGGCGAGTCATGCACTTTGCGGTTTTCTATTCCAATCTACTACGTACATATAAATAATCGCGCGCTCGCCTATAGTCTTTATCTCGGAGTGAATAATTCGCAGGATACGCAAGGCCGTGCGATTGTCCAATCTGTATTTTTCGTGTCGTAAATACGAAGCGTCTTTTCCTCTACTTTATTCGTATCGTCTGAACGATACGATATGTTGGTACCAGCCCGGCAAGTAAAAGTTTGACTTTTAACGCGTGGTATCCCGATTTCGAGTCTCTTCGAAGGCTCGACGGTGTGTGCGATAATCGTGCCCCCCGGTATGCGGTCGGGTGTCGTCCGGCAAGGATTGCCTGGCGGCGGCATATTTATCCCTCGGGACACGTATATGCAGAGACGCCGGGTTACGCCAGTCGTAAAGCGAGAAGCACGTTCCGAACGATTTACTCTAGGATCTTTCGCGCGGTTCCGGCTGGACGAGAAGGAGGGGTGACGAGGGAGAAGGAGAATTTCGTATCTCGCCTCTTTGCCGCTATAGACGATCTCTAGAAGCCCGTAGCCTCTACCCGTTCTATAAATAAACGGTCAGGATGTGTGCGGCGTGTATGGAGACGCCGATCTTAAGTTCGGTTAAGTCAGGTTAAGTCCCCCGGTAAGACTGCGCGCACTGGCTGCATCGCACCGATTGAAGTGCATCTCGATTTAGACTGGACGGGCAACGTGCTAGGAAGTACGAGTTTTCTTTTAAGACCCGTGACGTCCGTTGGCTATGTTAAAAGCCAGATTTCACTCGGCTAATGTATATGCTCCCGCGTTTGATACGACACAACGAAATAAATTATACGGCAATATAGCGGTTGGTATGCATATATATGCGTCTATAGATATACATATATCTCAGTGATATATCGAGAGATATTATTATAGACTCAGGACGCACCGGCTATCTCCGACGAACGCAGTCTGTGAACCTTTTAGAGATTCGAACTATGCCGAACATTCCAGTACCAAATCCCTCTAGCGCGATAAACACGAACCAACGAACTCTTGAGCTGTGAGATCCGCGTGGCTATTTAAAAATTGCTGACACTAATGCCAAGGATTATTAACTGTATATATATATATATATATATATATATATATATGTATATTTACGGTGTTGCTGCGGATTTTACGATGAATTTGATGCACCCTGTACGTTTTATCTCGTCATCCGGAGGAAAATACACTGAGAGTCTCCTTAGGCTCTTTGGCGCTGCTTCTGTTGACTCTATGGCTATGCGATAAAGGCTTGCTCTCATTGGTCGGACAGTCGACCAATTAGCGCGTTGCGTAAGACCTGCATCCGTGCATCCCATGTGACACGTAAAGTGATACTAGGTGATATTTTCGCTAAAGTGACTCATTCGTTAAGTCTGCGCCAGACGGTTGAGACGTGTCGCTGTTCTCTGTCCTACTTCCTCGTATGCGTGTATTCTAGTTTTCTCTTTCTCCCTCTCGCTTTTTCTCACTCTATACTCATTGCGCGCACAGAGTCCAATGTCAGGGCTCCGGTTATTCGCTCGCGGCGAAGGGCTGGTCGCCCGTCGCTGCAGCTGTGACGCATTCGCGCCTTACGGAATCCACGTAGGTGGTTCTACGTACCTTGTACGTTTTGACCGTAGCTGATCGCTTTAACGTTTTGTTGTACTGTTCGTCGAACGATGGCGGGTCTGTTGCGTAATTGCGCGTGAATGAATCTTTTGCGATTCGGTGTAATGGGAGTAGGACATTTAAAGACAGGCATAACAGTGTGATAAGGTTAGGCTTGTTTTCACTTTTGTAATACATTTGCATTTTTACGACCGAAATAAAATGTTCGTAGTGGCGTTTTTCGTTGATACATATATATATATCGTTGCGTTTTAAATATATATATATATATGTATATTTAATGCTATTTCTATTTCTCGAACACAGACTTGCCTCTGACACGTCTCGTTAACCGGTGAAATGTATTTTCTCGATCCAGTTACTCAGGAATTCGTACGACCGTGACGTAAATAGACTCCGGCACACTTGATACAAAGCACACCCGTTATATGTTCGAAACGCGTAGCTTTTATCGTTCCAATGCAATGTACTTTGTACGTACCTATAGTCCTTACGCTTTTGCTCTATAACAGCCGTAGAAGCCAATACTCCTTTTCTCTGTTAGATCACGATCGATGCGATAATACGATCGATCGTCGCTTATTGGTCGGTAAGAGTTACGAATAGCGTTCCTTTCCGGGAACAATGGCTGCTGTTAGATAAGATTAAGGGGAAAAATGTAATTTCACGAAATCGAGCCGTTATCGACCTATCACGTTTGTCGGGTTCTACTTTCTTCGTGTGATCGTGTCTGTGTTCAAGGTTTGACTTTTTTGTCCCCTCCTATGGGTTCATGTATTTTATAGTGGGTCGGTTCTTGGTATCACTTCGTTCGTGGCCCATCCTCACTTACCTTTCGGGGACACCAGGCTCGTCAATTTTCCTCGTAAAGCTCTCCGCAAGGTTTTCTAAAGTTTTTTTTTTCTTTTGTCCCCACCCATCTACCTCGTCATACCTGAACTTACGATGATTCATCCGGAGATTCACCAGCTCGACTATCCACTGGTAATGCATATCCCCACCGCTGTCGCGAAATCGTTCGCGGGACCCACCTCTACCCGGGTACAGCTGATTCCTTCCGTACCCACCTACAAAATCTTCAAAGCGCTTAACGCGAGCGGCGCTTTTCGAGTCAGTCGAAACTCGGACTCCTCCGGCACACGTTAACGTGCGATGAATTATCCGGATACATTTTTTTACGAGCTCTCACGTCTTTTTCTGTCGGAGGATTCACGCGTGCATTTTCTTTCGCGGCGAATCGTCGTCCGATACGAGTTACGAGAATGACTCGCGTTCGGCAATACGATTATTTTGTCCTGTGATCGTAATAAGATTAACTGGGTAATTTGAGAGTGATTTTTCTCTTGGTCGAAGGATTCTTCGAGATTGTACGCGACCGCGTGTTTTTCGGTGATTTCGAATTCTTACGAGTCGACGACTGCGCGGTGACGCTTGTGGGGAATTTTTGAACTTTAACGCGACGCTACTCGGAATGATTGTTTCTTTAGCTCGTCCCACGTAATTTGAACGTTGTCGCGGGTGGCCTTAATTTTAGATTCTGTTTCTGATACATGTATGATTTGTTTTATTATTATTTGGCATTTTTTTTTATATGGTCCGTAATCTGTTTTATGATAGTATTTACCTGAAAAAGAATAGTCAATTCTTTAGCAGATTTTTTTTTTTTTTTTTTTAATTAGTCTGTTACTACTTGCTGACTTAGTGGGAAATCTTATATGTATTAGTAACGCACGGCGCGTTCTCGGGATTACGAATGACACAGGGCGGAATTCTCTACGTGACTTCCGCACCGGAAACAGACGAGCTTCCTTCCTTCCTAGACGCAAGACGCTTTAGTCACCGTATGCGCGTACGACTTTGGTGTCATGGTGATTTTTGAGTGATTTTTTTTAATATCAACCTTTTATCGCGCACGACTTTTTCACTTGTCTTTAATCGACATCAATACGTCATCGGCGATCGGCGTCATCGTTTTACACTGATAACTGATAACGTGTTCCATGGATGTTCTGATAAGGAAGAATTACGACTAGGTGCCTGGAAATAGATAAACTTTTTTATTGTTATTTATTAATTAATTTTTGTACGCGCCTCGTGCCATTTTTCTTAGAATCCTGTCGCGATAACGGACGAAGTCCTCTTGAAAATACCTGTAAAATTTTGTGAGCTCTCTCTCCACCTGGGGGGGGGGGGGGGGGGGGG
>JARQSV010000254.1:0-28137 GCA_030142285.1 Calameuta idolon | reverse complement strand
TCTCCACATCCCCCCCCCCCCCCCCCCCCATATCGAATGACGTATCGATAATATCGACATACTGGTATATTGTATGTTTATTATGTTACATAAACCAATTACCCAAAGGCCCAAATAATCATTGGATTTATTTTGAAATTTTCTTATCTTTCTTTGTCTCTGTTATCGGAAGCCACCCTTATCGTGCGATTAATCGAGAATTGATTGCCTGGAAATTTAGAGATTGCTATTGAAAAGCTATGGGAAAATTTGTTACATCGATGACACAATGTTCGTATGTGTTTATATATGTGTGTGTGCGTGTACATATATACCTATATAACGTTGTATATTAATTATATCAAGAATAAATCTACCGTCAATCATGTATTAAGATTTGATACTGGTGTCAAAGTCGTATAACGGGTGTTCGCAAAATAAGATACTACCGCGTTAAAGATCCACGACACTATCTGAAACGGCGCTAGATAACTCGTTCTTATCTGTGATTATGAGACAATTTTCAGCCTTGAAAGTATCGCTGATAACGCGGCGAAACCGCAGTTTCGTGTTGGCTTTGTCACGCGCAGGTTTACCAACAATTCGCGAGGCCTCCGGGAATAATTGTTTTTGTCGTTCGATTGCGCATTTCGAGTTCATAATTTTTTTTTTACGGTACACGCGACTTTAGGAAAAAAAATCATTGTGTCGCCCTGTGCGAATCAACAGTGAAAAAAAATAGTCGCCAGTAAATAATCAGAGGTCGCGCTTCAAAATTATCTCGAAGTTTCCTTCGTTACGTTACTTGGGTGTGCGCGTATCTGTGACCAATTTCACGTTTACTCAAGGTGTTTCTTTTTTTTTTTTAATGCAGTGAACCAAGCATTACATTCTTAGGGAAGTGTCCGAAAGTTAACCCATTCTTAAGTGCAACAAACCAAGAGACTCTTGTGCTGTTGGAGTTTTTTTTTTTGGAAATTCAATTTTTGACTTCGATAGTGAACAAAATAAAATTTATGAATGAGTGTCGACAGAGGATTGAATATGCTGCATCTGCATGGGAATAACCCATATCGCAGCAGCATGTACAAAGGAAGGGGAGCATTTTTGAAATCCGTAAGTGTCAAAAATAACAATTATATTTTATCTTCAACAACAATGTGTCGTTTTCATTAAGTTGTCAAAACTGAAATCATTTGAAAACATACGCAAAAAAATTATACGCTCGCCATAACCAATTGCCATTAATTAATTACACTCTCGATCGGTGCAATAAATATTTTTGATAGTCCCAAACAAAAAAAACAGTATCTCCAAATACTAAAAAAAATTAGAACGTACCAGTTCTTTAGAAAGTCTCTCGCTCAACGAAATCAACAGTGGATTCACATCCGTGAAAGAATTTCTCGAGTCCCGATATTGACCTGCGAGAGCAGGCCAGGGTTTCTCCAGCATATTCTCCATGCGGACTCTCCTTATCCTCGCCCTGGTAAAATGACCGCGAAATTTGAAAGGTTCACGCCACGAATAGCTCCGAGAAGAAATGAAACAGTAACGTCTGCCGGTACTGACAGACAGATACCAGTCACTTGACAGGGATAATTTTTACTTCACTTTATGTCGTTAAGATAATTTTTTTATCATCACTGTCGTCGACAAAAATTTACTACATTCAATTGACTGTATTATATATACATATATAATGTAATACATAAATATATAAATTTACAACGATTGAGAATCTCTGTCCGTCTCCTCTTACGTCACCGCGACGACGTCACGGATTCAGCACACACGTCATTGGTCTTCGTGCAATGCGATTCGCAAGAGTGGTGACCACTGTACTGTAATATCTGGCAAGTAATCAATGTGTGCACAGAGGAGATGAGTACCAGTATGTTACATACGTCACGGGCCATTACGAGATATGACATCATCGTGTTTAAAGTCGGCTTCGGTGTCACACACTCGATCTCCTCGACCCCTCGCACGATGCCGAGATCAAACCTGTCGTCATCGTGCGATAGAGTAGGTCAGGTTTTCTAGCTGTGACCAAGCGTGGATATGAGTAATCGTGTTGATTGTTTTGATGACTTCCATCGCGTTGCAGCGTAATCCGCCTACACGTGATTATCCACGTTGTCCGGCGCACGTGGTTGACAGGTACATACGTCACTATTGGTCGACGTGGGAAAGTCATGGCCAACGTCGTAAAAAAAAAATTGATCTATAAAAATCATTGCGGTGACTCGATGACTTTGTCACGTGTAAGTTTGGCGAAAAATTGTTTATATATTAAAAAAAAATTTTTTTTTTTTCGAAATTTAAGGTTTTTTTAATCGCACAAGTTGAGAGTCACTTTAAAGAGTGAAGCAGCATCCGACGATTCGGACAGTGACGACGGTTTCTGAGAATCAGGCTTTATTTGCGTATTGCGCCATACGCGTTTGTGAACCGGGCATAATATACCGGTGACTTATGTAACCAGCTCGCAGAAGCTGTTTTATATTGTACTGTGAGGTACTTAACGGCATTATCACCGAATACTGGGAACGCGAAATTGACTTCACGCGCTAGCTTGATGACGATCGTAGCTGTTCGAGATGGAGATTTTAGGGAGAAAAATAATACCGAGACTTTGCTCTTTTGTGGTTACGAATATACATGTGTCTTCTCTTACGTAACCTCGATACACGGAACAGTCTCGTTGAGATCGTTCATAGTCGTTGAAAAGGTTAATGGAGGATTTTTATCTTCACGGAGAGACGCATTCCCTTTTACCTTGATGACTTGGACTAACGTCTTGCCCTAATGTTTATTCAGCGCTTCGAGCAATTACTAATGATTTTTTACGATGACGTCGATTCGGTCATAAAATCATATCGTAGTTCGATCGTTGGTCATTTCTTTATTTCGATCGTGGCACTTCCGGTAGCCGGAATTTGGATTCTCAGGTATCATAGGATTGTCCGAACTTCCGGTTTTTATATGACATTAGCAATTTTCGCGATTATTTTTCTGGGTTATTTTATAGGTCGATATAATTTATTTATTGTTATTTGTTTATTATTTTATAGTCGATAAAAAGCACGTGTCATAGGAAGAAAAAAAGTGTCCCTTTGAAGATGATTTATTTAACATTCGATATCCAGCATCCAGGTGCATCTCATCTTCAGTCTAGAATCCTCAAGAGTATCTCCTCCGCGACGTGAAGCGAATGCCTCAGAAACGAGCATGACACGTCGAGACGTCTCCGATCGACTCTTTGTGTCTGGCTGGCAGCGCGACGCCTACTGCAGTCTGGTAAGATTGTACAGGCAGAGTCTCTGACATAGTCAGAGACGGATTTAATCGGTGGGGTTAGAAGAGATAAATAAATATTTTTGTAATTTACCAAAGACTCCGTTGGTACGTCTGGACTATTAATTATATTGGAATAGTAGCTTGACCCCCTGGAGATTCTCTGATCGACTTCTTGGCAGGGGTCGCTGACCTCTCAAGGGTCCTCCTCTTCGCAGGCCTTTACTTCGCATACCTAGATTATCTGCCTTTCTCGTTCGAAGACTCGCAGACTTCACGGCAAGTATCTCTCATCCAGTCACCCAATACAGGATTCAATTCTACGCGTACGTACGTATGTATGTACATACGTCGTTAAAGATAGCGACAATGTAAAGATATAAAGTGATACTTTGCTCCAAGGATAATTGCCAAAATTGCCTTCGACAAAATCATTGTAACTTTTTCCTTCTTTCTTTTATTCGCTTTCCGTCGTGAATCCACGCCGAGTACACTGGCCAGACAACATTCCAACCTTTGTCTCGATCCTTTATGAAGTTCGCTGTTTGTTTTTCGGGCGATCATCGAGCCTCGTAAATTATTTAACGGAATACGCTGCTGCTGCCCGTGAAGAGAATTTGGAACGTTTGTGTTTAACGATTGGAACCGGCGCGGGCTCTCCGCCATGTTCTATTTCGAATGACGAGGACTTTTTTTTTTTATTCCGCAGCTATCCGAGGGAAAAGGTTACTCGGTGCAATATGTGATTTGAGTACGTGGTTAGGGTGATGGGAGTTTTAAAAATAAATTTTGAATTTTTATATACAGCTTCATCATACGTATGGTATATTCACATTTTTTTTTTTTCGTTCTATGAACAGGAGATAAGGAATGCCAGACATTCCTCTGATATATAAATCAGCCGAAGCATACAGCTGCCTACTGACTTTAGGTCGTTGGAACCGTGTTGGAAAAAAGTAAATTCCTTTTACATGCCCTCGGGCCTTTTATATTGGCGAATAGTCGAACGCCGCGAACTAATCCATCATACATATTTCAAGGGTGAGACCAGCGCCATGAGCACATTCACTGTATTCGCAGAGAAGAAGAATTCTGTCGTTCGTGCAAATATTTCCCGTTTTATTAAGAGCGACGTTGAAATTACAGTCGAGACGAGACACGTAACGAGTAAATTTTATTGAACCGGTCTCATATAACTAGGCCAGAGATAAATGCCCGTTTCGTAGAACAGCGACGTAAGGGAACCGTCACGCTTTTTGTCCTTTGTGCTGTCCGATATTATATAAGGTCCAGAAGACACGTGAAGCATCCAATAGTAGCGGTCAATGACAGTTCCACTTCCATAACGTAATTATTCCTTGTCAATTTTATCGCTATTCGTTCACGATCCGAAAAAGAAATGGCGCCTCGCGTGTAAACCGAACGTGGAATTTATATATATTTATATGTGGCAACGATACATAACTACGTTAATTATATGATAAATTAGCTAAAACAAATCGATCGCTACCAACGCGGCATACGGAATGCCAAGTGAGAGAGAAGTGCGCGAATGCCGGTCTCTAAGTTTGTGTCAGGCATTTCAGTTCCTGGGGTCGCCGCCAGAGCGCTGGCGACGTTCTTTCACGAGGCCCATAGCATCGCCAACGAAAACCGGTCAGTCTGACACGAACCACGAGCCGATACTTACCGTACGAACGAATTACGCGCGGTCGGTTAACGCGTCCTTTGTGCCAACTGTACGAAGCTGTACTAACCGTCCGGAAAACATTGACCCTTGTCTCGCGCCGGTAAACCAACACTGTGTATATTTTCTCGTTACGTTGAAAGGGCCTGTATAATTGTTGTGCAAATATTGTTCGTTTCCCACGAGATCCTCTCTTTTTCCATCCGCTAGAATGAATAAGAGACAACGAAAAAGCCGATCTCTTTGTGACGTGGAGTTTTGTTTAACGTACAAGTGTTTTTGAAACAGTGGTGCGAATTCTTTATGCGGAACTCTCACAGTCCTGCATTGTCTTTAACTACCTCCGAGTTATGCGACGGATGTATCTTTGTAAAAGTCTCTGATCCCTGTGTCACGGGGATTTTAGATTTTACTCTCCCCGCTGTTCCACACGTCGCAGCATAGATGCGCATTAAAGTGAGTTTTTTTTTTCCTCATGCAATCCAATCGTTACGGCTTTGTTATTAGGCCGCGGAATCAGCAAGAGGGTCGCGAGGAAAGTGATGCGCTTGCAATATATACGTGACTTTGTTGCGTACGATGGATCTGACACGGCGGATAGAATAGTATTTATAAAAGGATAAACATCGCACTTTGAACATATCTGCTAAGATGAAACTGAGGTTAGGTCTTTCGACGTTGAAGATCCAATATATTTTTTATATGACAGAGCAAGACAAAAGATTGACAAAATTTCGTTTTCTTTAAATTCCGTCAACAGAAACGCGTACAGCACCTACCATCGATAGAAATATAATTTATGTCTGTACAAAATGTCATCTTCGTACCCCCCCCTAATTAACTGTCACTAGATTAAAATTTTCAAAAATGTCAAAACACCGCGTGCTCACTTACCAATGTCAAATACCATAATTAATATACAACAGTATCATTAGAACCACGTGTCACTTTATAAAGACGGTGCCTTAATTAGGATTTTGACGTCATCGAAGATCTCTTAATAAGCCTACAGGAATTCACGGATTCGCATTGCAACAGGTAAACAAGGTCACTCCGGCAAAGAATATCTGGACCTGTCAGCCATTAACGGACGTCAGGAAACACGGATGTTTGGCATACATTAGAATAATTTGACTACCACCGTACATACAGAGAGATCCATATAAAATGAATTACCGCGTTGCAGAGTCATCGATTCATCATTAGCGATACCAACATAATAAAAAGCGAATTGGATTCCTGCTAGAAGAGCACTGCGACACATAAGGAGAAAGAATGTGTAAAAAAAAAAACTAATCAGGGATTATCTACTACAGCCGCTCCGTCCATCGAACACGGTGGTCTTTCCCGTCGCAAGGTCGTGAATACGAATGATAAAAAGTTATCGTATCCATTAAGCGTTCGTAAAATTCTTCGTAAGAGCCATCCGTCGAAAAAACATAAGCGAGCAGCAAGCCTTTAAGAATTATTCGAACTCAATTAGCGTCTGCCGTGTTCGTAATTGTATTACACAAGCGTGACTTAAAGTACCGCATACGTGCGTGTCCATTCAGTCTCCAAGCACTGAAAAAATTGCATGGTTTTGAAATTATTGGGCCAAACATGTCACGTGACAAATTTTACCCTTCTAAGTGGAACGGCTAGTTGTAAGTTCAGTGAGTTTGTCGTTGATCGGTAAGACTTCAAGTGTAAGCGCATCGATGCACTTTGTGGTTTATGAACTGTGACGTAATTAATACGGCCAATGACGTTGATTCGATTGTGTGTTACCGTGCCCGTATATAACGTATATATGTATAGACTATTGCTTAGATTCTCTAATAATTCAACGCACGAAAATTAAGATCCGGTTACTCTGTGGTAATTGGGTACGCTTGGTTACTCGCTCATAGTTGCTCGGTTGCTTACCGGGTTGCTTGAAGCAACGTGGGTGTACCAGTTTATCAAGGCGCCTTTACCGAAGGTGGTAGCACCAGACTCTTGTGTAATACGGATCAACGACCGTGTATCCTGCCGACACGTCGATAGTTGTCAAAGCAGACATATCGATTAATATGTCAGAATTACGATAATAATTTGATGCTGGAGCAGACTTTGAATATTGGACCCATGGCTTCCGTCTTCTGTATAATTGTACATTTGGATTGGTACCTGTGGATATGGATTGTGTTGTTGTATTTTGTTAAGATAAAAATTAAATTCATGCCGTATTGCGTTAAACGTGAAAACTATAACGAGCGACTACTTAATTAATTGTTATCGTTGTCTTTTATTGTAGATGTCGGAGTTCCCGGTGGAGGGGGGCGAGAATGGGGACATGCAGTCGGTCATGGAGAATTTTCAGAAGAAAAATAATCTCGTGGCCGGTAGGGCGCACGGCGCCCAGTCTCATCATCCTCAAGTCACCACGTCGTCACAGGTATGGGGTTTGAAAATGAAATTTTGAAAATAAAAAAAAGTTTTTTGCTCACCGCGAAATTTCATGGCTTTACGATCGTTTGAACGCGTGTAGGATCTTTTATATGGTTTTTGTTTGGTTCTTCCTTGTACTCGTTAAATTCGTTGATATGAATTTCGCACACCTGTGCATACAAAATGTAGGCCTAATTTATTCGTACGGTAACGTAAGTTATGTAGGCGTGACTAGTGTTGCTGGACCAATTGCTTAATTGCGTACGGTGTAATTGCAATGACCCGTTTAATTGAGTCGGGACCGCCGGTTAATAAATTTGTCTCTGTGCGAATTTGTCAAAGCCGCAGACCTCTGGTCTTCGCCGGACTGATAACATTATGCGTGTCATATGCACACGTGGACACGTGGACGCCGGCCAACGTGGACGTGTCATAAGAGTTACGACGTCGCGACGCCCACGCGTCCAATCGTAGAGCTTTCCCAAGAAATCCATTCGAAACGCTGCAGGGCTTTACCGTTATTCATGTATACAAAATAAAGGCGCCAGGTCATAGCCGATTGGTCGTTACTGATTCAGTGAGGTAATTTCCAAAAATAATAGAGACATTCGTGAAGACGAAATTTCTGGGAAACGAGTGATTTTCCAAATACAGCCGAAGTATCGACGTGTCCTGGCGGTTTACGTGGAAAATGGATTCCGACCGAAACGCCTACTTGAGTGATTCAAGAGATTCGAGAATTTTCGCAAATTATCCTGAACTGTTTTTAAATTAAAAAACAAGCAATATTTTGTTGCGACTTTACTGGTTCTCTTAAACGCCCGTGTATCTGTCATCGGTGATATTTCGAATGCTCCCATCTTTCCGCGTGTCTCTTCTTTATCCCGTTCAGTCTCGTTCCACTCGATCTGAACATTGCTGCGAGACCTTCCAAAACGGCGGCGTACCCGGCACCACCTTCAGTACCTTTAAACCCGTAAGGTATATTACGCAATCGTACGAATCGAAGGTCTCGAAGCCTACCGCCTACTGTTTCTTCCAAGAGATCTAAAAGTTCGCCTGACTTCATCGACTCCGTTCGATACCGAGGATCGTTGTTCAGTGATTTTCAATTTTCTGAACACTCGCGAGACCTTGGAACGCGTCGCGCCTTGGCCTCTTACCTTCTCATTAACATATTCACATATTTGCACGAATCGTTCTCACTTTCCGTTGTATCCCAGGACGATCATTGGCATTACACCTGGATCCAAGAGACTTTATTATTGGCTCCGTACCAAAAAATTTTGAGGCACTACTAGGGATCCTTCTCGCACTCTGGCATAGTGTACTTGACATGTACGCGGGGGAGGTAGGGAACTATGATGGTGGTGGTCGTGGATGTTTAGAGGAAGAAGAGGCAGAGGCGGTCCACTTGGTCGCGTCACACGACGAGTTATGAGTCACATTGGATTTTAATAGAATGAAACGTTACTTGACTTGGGCCAGATGCTGACGAACCAGAGCCAGACGAGCAGCACCAGCAGTTCGAGCAGGGTGGCCAAGTCCTCCCAGAGGATCCTCACGTCCTCGTCTTTGAGTGAGATGAAAGCTAGCTCCGTGAAGAGCGGCCTCAATGAACTGAAGCGCGGCATGTGCGAAATGAAGAAGAATATGTCGACGAACTTCTCGCAACATTTACGCAGCAGCATGGAGAACTTGGTTGACAGGTGGGTTGATCTAACGTCATCCTCGTAGGATCGGCATGAAATCGGAGTGATTGTGAATATTGTGATACTTTCCTTTTCAGAGACGGCAGTGGACCCGAAGAAGGCGACATGTCCGAACCCATGGTCACGTTTCCTGACCCGGATACACCGCCACCTGTCACTGGGACTGTCACCTTGACAGTTGGCTCGCCCTCTCAGCTGAGCTCTCTCAATTCGCTTAATAATCTTCACAACATGAACCCACCGATGAGTATGACGAACATGACGAACATGCCGAATATGACGAACATGACGAACCTACCGGCTGGTCCGGAAACTATGAAGTTCGAACAGAAGAAAATGACGAGTGCTTCCAAGACCAAGGTGAGTTTTCAATGGTGTTAATTACGCGATATTCTTCGCTATGCTTCCTCGTGTTCAGCATCGTTCAAGAGTCTAGTCACTTTTTTTTTCTATTTTTTTCCTAAAGAACGTCAGGAATCTCGCGGCTACGCGTAGCTTCTGTGGACTTGTTGCCGCACAGTGTTGTTGTAACAGTCGTGACTTATCGTATCTGCTTGTATCTAGCAATTACAAGGTCCCTCGTCGCTGTCTGCCTGTTCGTTTGATAAATTAATAACCAAACGCGCACGCAGTCGCATCACTGACGCACGTGCGGTAAAAATCTCAACCGGGACAGTTCGACTCGAACAATAGTACGGATGACAGATGATCACTGTCTCACCGTACCTTATCAATATTTGTGTAATCGCTGCGTTTAGAAATGTTCTGTACGATTGATAATCTTTTTCTTTTCCCCTCCTGACTTCAGGTGGTCACCGATGGCTTCTCCGCGGAGAAAGCAACAGCCAACAGCGCCGAGATGAGGGCTCTTCAAGCTGGCGACGTCTCCTACAAGGAACAGAGCGCCGCGACGGCGGCAAGGGCGCGCGTGGAAGTCGACGGTGTTTCCGCGGAGAAAAGCGTCGCCTCGGCAAGGGTGAGTCACCGAGGATATTCACTGGACCCCAGCTGATGAAATTTCGAAGCGATTGGCAGAGAGAGAGAGAGAGAGAGAGACGCTGCCTAAGAATATAACATTCCTTTCGTGAGGTCGATCGTGTCCAAGATAATAGAAATGGACCTGTTGTATCTATAATGGTATATCGTAGCTAGATTTGTTTTCTAGGATTATCTCATACTTTCTGGACTCTCTGTACGTACTCTGACTCTCTCTCTCTCTCTCTCTTTCTTTCTCTTTCTCTGTTCTGTCCTTCAGTCCGTCTCTAACAGCGGCGTACGAAGGCGCAGGAATACTTTGGCACAAAGTCCGCTATGCGAGAGACCCAGGAGTCAAAAAGTAGAAGGTTGTTGACTCCGTTAACTTCGCGGCATTCTCAGCCATTTTTGGCCTCTTCGCTTCTTCATTTTCTTCGACTGCACGCACTCCGAGTGCCATCGACAACTTTAGAAAGGAGCAGCGTATATTCGAATTCTGCGTAAGAATTGTAATTCGATCGAGTAAACGAAGCAATTGGTATCTCTGTGTAAAACGGGACGAAATATATATTTATGTGTCAGGTACGTGAATTACGACCGGCGACGCCGAACTATGTCCTAGAAGAGAAGGGGTTACGTGTTTCACGATCTTCGCGGATATTTCCAGTCATCCGTATCTCTAAAGTTAGGTCGTTTTTATCAGAAATACGTACGTTCTCGCTAATAGGTTCTTGAGTCAGCGAAATTTTTGAACCTTTGCCAGACGCTACGGCGTTCAACGTGAACGGTCCTCGTAGTGCGCGAAACAATACGTGAAAACTTTTCGGTGATTTATCTCCACCGCGACCCCCTTTTATTCTCGTGGCTCCGTCGATAAAGAAATTATCTACCTACGTGAATACCAATTCGCGCTAACGCTTACACTTTGACCGTCGAGCATTGATTGTCGGCCCTGAAAGTTCTCATGAAACGCGAGGGAAAGACCTGAACGCCCCCGAGAACTGTGAATCGCGTGACCACACACTGCCTTTATGTAACGGTATGGAAAGCGTGCACGGAACGATAAATCCTCATTGTGAAGGACCCTTTATTGCGTAGGGCTGCTAGTAGCTACGATACTATAGCTAGTTCTAACTATAGCGACTAGGATTGGAACGTCAGAGGCACATTGTGCAGAGTATAAGAGCGTGTCGACCTTGGCCCAAATGCTGAATTGCATGACCCGCCCGTTGACTTTTTACATCCTTTTTTTTTAAATCCCTTAGCCTCGCTCTCAGGGTGAATTTAAAAACTTATTTTTTTCTCCTAGTTCGCTTTGTTAAAATTTGTATTTTTCTTTTTTTTTTTCATTATACTTATACTATCGCGTTAAAATAATTCTGGAATTATTACGTTGCGTGATATGCTTCAGGTATTCCTGAATAAGGTTTCGCGTGGATTAATTTATAGATGGTCTGTTATTATCCCGCGACGATAAATCACACCGCACCTACCAGTGTGAATTCGAGACTCGCGCTTCCACGAGGAGAGAAACGTTGGGAACGACGCTGCTTCGATCGATTATTTTACGGGGCTGTTAGAGAAACCGCGTGTCTGCCAGGCACTTACTTTATTGATCATGAAGTTGAGAAATTTTTTTTAAGAATGTCCAAGGCTTCGTCAAGTTAACTTCATATAGGGAGCTTTTTTCGAAAATTAATCTAACGTTGTTTACATGAATGTATCGCGATCCCTTTACATTTTTTAAAAACATTTTTCCAATTTCAAGATACGTCAAATACATATTCGTATACACTATTTCGGTTTAATGGGGCTTTTAAACCTTTTACATAGTTCTTATATTCATCGACTGTATTTGTTTGCTCCGAAAAATTCCGAGATCGACATATATATAAGGATATAAATCCTGCTGGCGCCAGACAAGACGGCTACTCGGACTCCAAATTGCTTCTATAGTCCCTTTAGGTTAAAGCAGTACGAAATCGTAAGGCAGACACTTGCCACACCCATGTGGATCCGTTGCCAGACGTATTTGTATACAGACAAGTCTACTTAATTTTTATTCAGATAATTTTTTTTTATTTTATTCATAATTAGGTGATTGTTCCCTTGTGAAAATTGAAGAAAAAAAGTCTGTCGAATTTGAGAATTTTTTTTTAATTATCAGCTTTACTTGAGAATTGCGATTTTAATCGATTGGAAAATGTTGTTAGTCTATTTACAGGTCGCGGAAAGAACTCATTGATTGTTCGGTACCATGCGCGATATGAAACATCCTGTATAGTACGTTTGTTATAACTTCTAGGGGCAGGGATCAATAGTAGAGAACTCCCTGGTATACTTGGTTAGCCACAAGACTCGAACCTTCAGTTTCGCGATGGGTCTCCAGTGGACGAGGCTCGCTAGGGGCCTCCTGCCGATTTTGCGAAATCGCAAAACTGCGCGTCCGAAAATTTCATATCGCGTTAACGAAACTAATATGGGAAAATCTCCTCAGGACGAGCTCGCGAACCTCGAGGAGAAGACGAGAACGGTCGGTAAACGTTTTCCACAGAGTCCCTTGCACCTCTTTCTTGTGCTTTGCGGCTGTTGATTCATAATGGCAACGAGGGTAGCAAATGAAATTGCACAAAATTCTTCACGGAACGATAACATGGACGTTCGATTATCGTTTAGTGATATAAGTACGATTTGTCGATTATCGATCCACGTGGTCGTGTACTGCGCGACGGTTAGGCTGTTTTCTGTACGACGTTGAAATGTTGTGTACACTCGATTTACTCAGGTTTGGATATTGCGGAGATACGAGTTACGTGAGAAACTCGACTTCAGACGTATTTTTTTTTACCACCTAACCTAAAAATTCGTAAATCTTGGAGGTTGATCCTTTTCATTGCTTTTTTTTTTAATTCACCAAGATATCTGCCGTCCGAACTCGAGTCTCTCATTGGAACGGAAGCTGACGACCTTAGACTCCAACGAGAATAGACATTAACGCACGACGATTTTGGGGAATTTTGCCAATTGCAATTTACCTCTCGAACTGTTCAAGGTCTCGGTTCAAAGCTTGTACCCGATAGCCAAGATAATCGGACGTAACTAAAAAATATAAAAATACTCGACTCACCTGAAAAATCATAAAATAGTAAGAATAAGAAACTGTTAAACGTCAGCGTCTGGCGTCTTCGATAAACAAGAAAAATGCATAAAATAAAAAAGGTCGTGTAACCCTCGTACGAAATGACCCATAAATAATCGCGGCACTAAATTCACCAAGGAACCAGATTGTAAATTTTCCCTAATTTTTTTTTTTGAACTCACCGAAAATGACTCACATAAATCGTCGTCTAAGCGCCCCAAACTATTTTCCTTCCCTACGTCTCTCAACTCGTTACCTCTTTTTTTGTTTTCCTTTTTCCATCTATTCTCACGTCTCTCGCACCTTTCCGTGAAATCTCACCAGCCGTCTTCTGCCACGGCCTGCCCTCTCGAGGTCTTTGTCATCGCCCAGATACAAACACGGCACAAGGTCCTCCTCTCCTCGCTGGGTACCACCCCGCTAAAAATAGTACTTTGTAGTACCCAAGTTGACTCACTATTGCATAACACATTACGAATATTAGGACCCAGTCGTATCACGTGCTACTTTGTCAGTCTCGTTAGCCGCAGTGTTAAATAAAAGAAAGCATTGTTATTATTGGCCGACTCCCCCGTTTGGCACACCCTGACGCCTAAACCTCGTGAAACGCTCTCCCGTCGAAGCATCTCTAACCTCCTCCGTACCTCGACGACGTCGTCTTCGTCCTCGCTCGCGACTATTCGTCCGCTACGTAGGAGGGACCTCCGTCCTCGGTCTATAGGTTGTCGCGATAAAATTAAACGTCCAACCAGCCGTCAGTTTGCCTCGAGGGGTGTGTTTCTATGCTTCTTCGTTTCTGAGTTCAGGGTTCCTTCGCCCGCTAGTATCATTCGTGCTGTCGCGACGACCAAAAAAACATTACCGATCGAGCCTCAATGTTACGCGTCACGAAATACTCGCAGATATCGCTCAGGACGACGCCTCGCGCCACCGGCTAAAAACACGTTAAATCGCGTCGATCTTCCTCTCGATGGATTGGGACGTCTATTTTTCTCTTCCGTACACCGTCGCGCGTAAACTCTTGTCACGAAACGTCAAACGTTCTCCGCGTTGAATTTTCAGTGTTCCCGTACGTCCCGTCTATAACCGACGTACAGTCAGATCGTCGCTTGTGCTGCCACCGAGGATTTATAAAGTGCGTGTTTTCATTATCGTCAGCCATGAGTGTACCCTGGCCCGTACATCGTAATATATTACGAGGAAAGTTATTCGGTCGTCAGAATTCGGTAAGTCCGACTATTCATATTGTGCGCCGATAAAAGTTGCATCGGGCTGCCCTCTCGTGTTTAACTTTCGAACTAATAGTCGTATGATCTTTCTTACGTACGTCGGTCTATGCGTCTATAGAGACATTCTCTTTTATCGGGATATATTAATTTCGACGAAGACGCTCGACCGGCTCGAGCTTGCCAGACGTTCGAACGTCTCGCGCCAGGTGCGCGGTGTACATTTTTTTTTTTCGCGACTCTCCTAATATCGGACGATGACGCGATATTATTTTCTTACGTTAGATATATTTCGAGTGTTCGTTCTGGCGTTGACGCAAGGACGGAGGACAAGATGGGACAAATGAAAAATTTGTAAACATTAATATGTGACATTTTTTTGCGCGCTCTTTACGCAATTAAGATGCCACCCGGAAGTCACTCGACGAATAGGACGCTCTGTACTGGAATAATTGGTATGCTCTATTGAATGTAACTTCCGTGGGATTTGAGGCAGCTTTGAAAATTGTCTGCATCGTTTATAGAATATTCCAGATCACGATCGCGTCTGGATCTCTGTTGTCTTATAAACTTTTGCGATGACGCGTGGGCTGGTAACCAGAGACAATCGTAAAACCACTCGAAGCTACTATAGCCATGTGTAGGTATTACGTGTGTGCTCGGAAGCCGGGCGGAAGTTCATTCGAGAAATTTTTATGTGTACGCGCCCTGACGTACTATACGACGTATGGTATATATATGTAGTGTCTTTCTTCTCTCGTGGGTTTTGTTAATGTGTTGTTTCGGCCGACGGTTATCGATCTGCGAATAACAGAAGCAAGATGGATAAAGAACCAATGGCAGGTTTATTCGCGGTCGTCCTGTAGGTGTATATTTAGCGAGATACGTCAGAAGCCATGAGGTTGGGAAGCGGACTTGCTGCTTGAAAATCCGTCAGAACGTCATGGCTCGCCATGCGGTGCGAAACGAGTCGCGAAACTTTCGCCATGTTACCATCGAGGCGAATACGGTAACTTTAGAATTCGCTATCGCGCAGATAATTGATTCGGACATCTCCGTTTTCTTGCCGATTACGAATTATCGGTGCTCTCTGTGTTTATCGCTGTTCCTATGTTTATTGTATGCGTCAATAGCGTCTATTCTTTATCTTCCTGTCCTTCTCGAACAATTAACGCTATTCGCGTACCGAGCATAATTAAAAACTATTTTGCCCCCGTATATACATATTTCCTTTACCGTTTAACCAATATCGAGCCGCCAGTCGTTGTCTAACCGTTTGCCATACCTTTTGTACTTCCAGGAGCAACGGAGTCTTAAGGCTGGAGATCTTTCTCATCAGGAAAGCAATAACATGGCAGCGTCCACGATGAAGTTGCAGAGTGACTCCTTCAGTTCGGAAAAGGTATAGATTATTGTTCAACTCTTGTTAACTGGTACGAAATAGCTTTTTTCGGTGGCTTTCGAGTATCGTCGTTTTATGGAAACCGTTTATAACCACTTTGTACTTGCCAACGTATTTAATGACTGTTACGAAAAACTTTAGGATATTCCGGATATAAGTCGTGGAGGTGACTTGAGAGTGAATACTTGTATGTTACTCCAGCCATGGAAACTGATAGAACACGTTATTTTTGTATACGCTGTGACACGATGGGCGAAAACGTTTTGGCCGCATTTCAAGAATGTACTCTTGACTTCTCGTTGTAAATTCTGACTTTATAGCGGCATCAGACATTGGCACGGAGGCCACGGCCTTTCGGCGTATTAAAGTTTGCCATCCGGAATCCGTATCCACGTTGACGGGGGGTCCGACGATTATAAGCGCCTGCCGTGCGGATTGCAGAGTGTCAGTTTGAATTTTCGTAGGAAGTCGCTGCGACGTTATTCAGAGAGGGCCGAGGATGCTGCGCAAGTGGAGCCTCGATTCGCGAATGGTTATTGAACGCTTGTTAACTGGAAGACCTTGCATTCCTTGATGTGATACTGATGGACTCTGTTATTTTTTTTTCTTTTTTTTTTAGAAAGCTATGGCGGCTCAGCAACAACGACAGACCGTCACGTCGGCGGGTATCTTCAATCACGAGAAACACATGGCAGCCAGTTCACAATCGAGTATCACAATAGCCTCCAAAGGTGTCACGTCGAAGGCCTCTATGATATCTGCAGCTAGTGCCGTCAATCAACTGATGAACGGTATCAGGCCAGCCGAGGACGAGCTTCTGTCCTTACCCCTAGACGATCTGGACCTTCTGTGTTCAAATTCGAACGCTCAGGACGTCGAGCGTGCCATTGCTAAGTACTCTGGATTCTTAGACAGCTTTGTGGAGAGGCTCAAGGCGAATGATGGTAAAAATGGTAAAGCGCCTTTACTCCTCGACAGAGTCAATGAAATTATACGAAAGGCTTGGGCTGTACCTACCCATGGACATGAGTTGGGATACACGCTGTGCAATACTCTGAGGGCACGGGGTGGTCTTGATCTACTCATGACCAACTGTATTGCTAGTGATCACGAACTTCAGTTCTCCTCGGCGAGATTACTTGAACAGTGTCTCACTACTGAGAACAGAGAGCACGTAGTGGAAAATGGCCTGGAGAAGGTGGTAAATGTCGCCTGTGTATGTACAAAGAATGCCAACTCTGTAGATCATGCAAGGGTTGGTACTGGGATTCTGGAGCATCTCTTCAAGCACAGCGAGGGTACGTGCAGCGATGTAATAAGACTGGGTGGTCTGGATGCCGTTCTGTTCGAGTGCAGAAAGAATGACGTGGAAACGCTGAGGCACTGTGCTGGCGCATTGGCCAATTTGTCTCTTTACGGAGGAGCCGAGAACCAGGAGGCGATGATCAAGAGGAAGGTCCCCATGTGGTTGTTTCCGCTGGCGTTTCACAATGATGATAATATAAAGTACTACGCCTGTCTGGCTATTGCTGTACTCGTGGCCAACAAGGAGATCGAAGCTGCTGTCCTCAAGTCCGGCACCCTTGACCTCGTCGAACCCTTTGTCACCTCGCACAATCCTTACGAGTTTGCAAAATCGAATCTCGCCCACGCTCACGGCCAGAGCAAGAACTGGCTCGAAAGACTCGTACCAGTTCTCAGCTCTAAACGAGAAGAGGCTAGGAATCTCGCTGCCTTTCATTTCTGCATGGAAGCTGGCATCAAGAAGCAACAAGGAAACACTGAAATATTTCGTGCGATTGGAGCAATCGAGCCGCTGAAAAAGGTGGCCAGTTGTCCAAACGCTATTGCTTCCAAATACGCCGCTCAGGCTTTAGGGTTGATTGGCGAAGAGATTCCTCACAAGCTCAGTCAGCAAGTTCCTCTGTGGTCGACAGAGGATGTCCGTGAATGGGTTAAACAAATAGGCTTTGCAGAGTGCGCTGCTAATTTTGTTGAAAGCAGAGTCGACGGAGACCTTCTCTTACAACTGACCGAGCAAGATCTTCGCGAGGATATCGGACTGACTAACGGTATTCGAAGAAGACGCTTCACCAGAGAACTTCAAAACCTCAAGAAAATGGCTGACTATAGCAGTAGGGACACTGGAAATTTAAATAGTTTTTTACAATCTATCGGGCAGGAGTTTTCCATCTACACCTACAATATGCTCAATGCTGGTGTTGATAAGGATTCCATCAGGAACTTGACGGAGGACCAATTACTTTCCGAGTGCGCCATCACCAACAGTATACACAGACTGAGGATACTCGATTCCATCAAGAATATGCAGCACAATCAATTTAGTTCCTGCGAGAATGAATCGCCCGATAAGTCCTTGGACGTCTTTGTTAGCTACAGGAGATCCAATGGATCACAATTAGCCAGTCTACTCAAGGTCCATCTACAACTTCGAAGTTTTTCTGTCTTTATTGACGTGGAGCGGCTAGAGGCTGGAAAATTCGACAACAATTTGCTACAGAGTATTAGGCAGGCCAAGCATTTCCTTCTTGTTCTCACACCGAACGCTCTGGAAAGGTGTATACAGGACAACGAGTGCAAAGACTGGGTTCATAGGGTAAGAAGGAATTGCCTCTTATAAATTTTGTACGATCCTCCTATTCTTTTTTTTTTTTCAGTTTTGCTCATTGTATATTTTTTCTGTTCATGTTACAGGAAATCGTGGCAGCATTACAGTCACAATGTAACATCATTCCCATAATAGACAACTTCCAATGGCCCGAACCTGAGGAATTACCTGAAGATATGAGGGCAGTCTGTCACTTTAATGGAGTACGCTGGATCCATGACTATCAAGATGCCTGCGTAGACAAACTAGAAAGGTAAGAGAAGTATACAAATTTTATCAGATTTAATTAATCTTTAATCGATTGACTTTCTTTTATTGAAATGCAAGCTAATTTCAATAAACTTACGAAATATGCTCTTATCTTGCTGACAGGTTTATGCGAGGTGAGATTCCCATGAGATCAGAAGGCTTGGGTGGCATTCCAAGAAGTATCGCGTCGAAGGACGTGACGACACCAAGTACTCCAGGTACAACCAACATACGTCAAGCACCCAGCTATCAACGTATGCACAGCAACGAGAGTAGAGGTAGTGATAAAGATTCCACTAGTGGAAGAGATTGACTAGATGGCCCCCCCACAGCTATACCGAGCAGGTAACTAATATTTTTCTTTTTATCTTCATTTAATAACTTAATTCTTAATGATACCTGCGACACGAAAAATTCTTTTCGTAAAACAGCACAACTAACTCGACCATTCATTTTTTTTTCTCACAGCCAAGATTAGGAATTGCGATATGACAATCGACATTAGGTTAGTCTGGCGCATAAAGTTAATCATTCATGTTCTCTATCTTTGATGTCGATCTATATTTTGTCTACTATATGAATTATACTCGTTCTATTTATGTCTGTCCGTCGCCTATTTGTACTCTACGTGTTTGATAGCACGCATGCACTAGCTGAACAACATGAATATTGTTATTGTAAAATTTTTTGTTATGGTTCACTGTGTTCAGCAGTCAACGTTGTGACGCCTGTATTTGGATCGTCTCAATAAGGGTTTCTAATGACATTTAGATTCAATAAAGAAATTTTTCTCGTTACAGGCTTAGAAAATCATCCAGTCCGTTCCGTTGCTTAATGGGTCTTCCACCCACCTCACCACGACTGAAATTCGTTCACACGCATCCTGGAGGCAGTCCGGTACCGAGAAGACCTCCTCGTCATCCACCATCACCCTCGACACGTTCTCGTTCTCTAGAGTTACTGGACCAGGACGAGAAGGAGACGGTTTTACCAATAGTCGAATCTGAACCACTTCCTAGGCCAAGATCCAGGAGTCTGGACGGTCTTTTGGACGACGACGGCGCGGTAACTGATCTCAAGAACGAGGAGCCTGTCAACGATGCGGAGGTTGATTCTTCCAAATCAAGACCACGGTCAAGAAGTTTGGATGGTACTTTAGAGATGATCGAGGGAGTGGATACCACTAGCAAAATCCCAGAACCCTCCAAGGAGAATGAAGAACAGACTAAAGGTGTCGAAGTCCAAGAGGAAGACTTTCAGTTCACTCCAAGATGTGAGGAGGAGGAGAATCCTATGCCAACGCCAAGGAACAAAATGAAGACTATAGTTGCGAACCCTAAAACGGAAAAGACTTTCGAGGTAGCTACAATGGCGCATCAGGAGGACACCAGGATCTCGTCGTCTTCGGAGGAGACCAGTGACAAAGAATCATCTATCGCGTCGCGTCCTCCAAAAGCAAACAGATCGAGAAGCGTCGACGGAGACTTAGAATCGGCAGCTAATTTCGATGAACTAGGTGTTAGTAGTAGGCAATCTGATCTAGGGACTCCTAACCTCGCTACTAAGGTTACCTCGAGTCCCAAAGTAGAGGCCGTCCAAGAGAGGCTGCTAATGACGGGAGGTGAAAAGGCAACGTTGCTCAAAGCTAAAAGCTGTGGGGCGGGTTTAGATTCCGATGAAAGTTTCTCATCGAACGAGTACAAACCCTCGACGAAGGGCCAAGGGTCATTACTTTCTCTTCCCGCTGGTGCGGAGCCAAAGAGAAAGCGAAATTTCATGGACAAGTGTGTGAACAAGGTGCGGTCCTTCATAAAGAAGTAGGTAACGCCTACGTCATCGTGCAACTATATGCACGTATAAACGTGTATATATTTATATATATACACAGACCACAAGTGCATATATACTCGAGATGCAGTAACAAAGACTTGTTATTTAATTTTTACTTTAAACGAATTGACTCCGTTTTAAAATTCAAAATCCTGTGTGGCCGTAATCACTCGAGGATCTTTTATGTATTTATGAATACTTTTTTTGTTGTTCTTCCTCATTTCCTTCGAATACTTGTTTTTTTTATCCTTAAGATTATTCGGCGAGAGACTGAAACAAAGTGAATATTACGCGAGTGATTTTTCTTGATCATTTCTTTATACAATAACTGGCAGCATGAAAGTATAATTATTGTGCCTAACGATAATAATGTGTCTTCGTAGATAACGTTTATTATGTCGGTGACAGTAAATTATTGCTACCGAATTTGACAATTGCGAAACGCGCTATAGCCTGCTTTTCCAGGTATCTTTTATATTTCCTAATTGAGAATTGTATTATAGACGAGTAAAGTTGCGTAGTTAGCTAGTATTTTAATTTGTAATACTTACTATTTTCTAGGCAGTTATTTTATAAGATATTGACATTATTTTTATCATCTCTGTTACGGATTATAATCGTAAACGACGGTTGTTTTTATTGCAGCTAACACGATAATGAATAAAATCTTAACGTGGGCGCACACACGCCTCGTTACCTTACTATTTAACACTATTTTATTCAATTAATAATATCGTACATTCATACATAGTTATTGCGTCCTTGTCTATTACACAAAGCTGAGTGGTAGACGCCACCGTCGACGCGACGCTTTGACAAACGTTTTACGATCCGTCGAAGGAACCATAAAGTGTATATTTTACCAAAGTTTCACAGAGTAAAATAAGAATTTTATTGAGATGTTTGAATGTTTCTCTTAAATAAATTTTATTTAGCAAAAGTTATTACTCGTGTCTTATCTTACAGTTACACTTGCAAAATACACTGGTTTCCTTTCAGCGTCAAACCGCTCCTTGACTGGCACCAAGTTAGAATACAAATTTTGCAATGCAATTCAACAATTGTCAATATTTTGCTGTAAGTTATAGTTAAGATAGGTACATAAGGCAACCAACGTCAGAATGACTTAAAGATTCACAAAAATGAAATTCATCAATAATTATTATCTGTTTATCACGTCGTCTCGTCCTCTTAATCGTCGCACCAGGACCATATCCACTGGTTTTAAGGTAACGCGTTTTGCGTGCAGTGCACAGAGAACTGCATCTTGAAAAAATTCCACCAAATATGTTTCTGCCGCTTCTTGGAGAGCCTCTAGAGCAGATGCCTGGATTCTGTAGGTAAGCGTACCATAATTTTGTGTTAAAGGATTAGAGGTTATGTAGATGATCACGTGCTGAAATATGATTCAAAGTCAAACTGACCGCGTAATATCCAGCCTGGGAAATAGATCATGAAGTATTTCTCTGATAAGACGTGCAAATGGCAGCTTAGGTATGAGCAACTTTGTGGTACGCCTCAAATATTTAATTTCTTGTAATGCGCGCATTGTTCTTCGTTTTTTGACATTTCTGTCTACCAGTACGGATGTCTGTGAAAGAAAAGGTTATGTTATATCGTTCAAACGCCAGATGCTGACAGTCTATGAATTTATGTTTAATGAAAATTATACCTGACTAGTTCCTTGACTAGGTCCAGGTTTGTTTGACGTGTCAGATATTCTGCTCGTAGAAAAGGATCTCCTGGAATGCCACAGGTACTTTTTAGTAAAATTTTTGATAAATAGTCAGTTATGATATACCTTGTTTGGGACTTTCGGCGAACCATTTCTTCTTGTTAAATTTGTTAAACTTGTTTTTCATTAACTTTGTCTATAACTTTAATATTATGTTCGAGTTATTTTGTGACCTTGTTCAGTCATTAATACGATAAGCAGTTTAATTAAAGTTTACAGAAAAGTGAACGTGAATAAAACAGTGCAACGGATAAAATGAAGAGTGACGCTAGAATTTGGCGGGAACTTTACTTGGGCAATGGCGGTGTTGTTACTCCGTTCGTTGTATGACTATAAGTACTTATATTGTAACTTTAATCAATGATTAAATTTTGTTGTTTTAAATTGTAGTTGGGATTCATAGGTCATTATTAGTTTATTAATTTCTTTGATTACTCGGAGTCCTAATCAGTATCGGAAATCTTGGTGAGTACCAAATCAGTAGTTCTAATGAAAGTAGTTAGGTTAGGTAAAAGGTATTTTTATGTAGAGATGGATTATTTGGTGAACAATGCGATTTTTATGAAATTTGATATCAGGGTATTACCAATCAAAGAATGTTTAATGAAATTTTGTATTTGTAATGCATGGAAGATTTATTGATTGCTTCAGTTTGACACTGTGTTAATTAAAAAAATTTATATTTAAAAATGTTAGCACATATAGTGTACAAAGTTTATGGATCAACTTTTATACGATAGATTTTACTATATTATGCATTATGTTCATGAAGAATCTTGACTCGTGTAAATTCATGCTACCTAATTCACTCTTATTTACATGTATCCATGCAACTCTTATAATATTTACATTTGTGACATGTTTGTATGTAATAAAACTGCATCACTTTTAAACATGATATCTTTGACTCTTGTTTGTGATACATTAATATCTGTAGTAATTACAAAAAAAATAATTTTGGAAATTAATTTTCTAACATAGCTAGTGAATGTTAAATATATTACTATTTTGCAAGGAGACCTTGCACCTTTTGCTTACAGTGGACAACAAAGTTCTTCTTACGTTTCTTATCAGGAATGCTTGCTAGTGTCAACGATGATGAACTTAAATGGTTTAGGGATGGCAAGCTCTTACTGTTCGTATCATTTATATGTGGTTCACATATTTGTGGGGTGCGGACTACTTTCGTGTCGTACTGTTTTTTCTTGATTCCAAACAAACCTTTGCATTTCCTCTTTATCACAGACTGATATTTTAAAGTGCTTGGAAAATTGCACTTGCTTGTCTCATTGCACTCATATGCTGGCAAAGCATCTACTGTACATTCTACCATGTTTTTCTCTTTATTATATTTTTCCTCAAGAGATAGTACCTCTGTCGAAAAATTATCTTCGATATTCTTCTTTGTTTCTGACTGATTCATCTGGATTGCGTAGCTACAAGTAATTAATTGTAGATTCATTAATTCAGGAGTATTAAAATGAATATTCATTAATTTTAATACATACCTAATCGATTTATTTTTGGTTGCTGTAGGAATTCTTACAGAATCTCGTAATCTATCCCAAAAATCAAACAGACCTACTCTATTATAATCAAGAATGAATGTATAGCTTAATTGTGGTGGAATGTCACATTTTTGGTATAAACAAGGTATTACTTTTCTCTGCCTCTTATCTAGAAATTAATATATATATACACTTAAAAGTGAAAATCATATTAAAGTATAATTCCATTCAACAATATATACTTACCAATACCTATAGCTTGTGCATAATTCAGAAAAAATTTGTTTGCAGCACTTTTGAGGAAGTTTGGTGATACAATTACAATTAATCTATTGCAACGTTCAGATATTAATTGCATGACTGCCTCGTGTTCAAAGGTTACCCCTCCCATTAGATCTCGATCTTTTATACAAAGCTGTGAAAAGAGTATATATATTAATATTTAGTTTTCAAGAAAGAATGTATTATATCTTCTACCTTCAAATTAAATTTATTTTCAAGCTGTTCTATCATTTTTATTGCAAAATTTTCATCTTCATCGGCATAGAGAAGAAATGCATCATAAAATTGTTTCTCTAAGCCCTGTTGATACCTGTAGAGATCATCTAAAACATAAAAGAATTGTGTAATAGAGTATTATAATAATTAAAAATATGTAGTCAATAGATTTAATATTTTTTTCTTTACCAATAGTTAACATTTGACGATCTGCATCTTCTTCAACTTGCTCTACAGTAGAGAGGTTCTCCTTTCTTTCTAAATATCTTTGAATATCTTTTTCTATAAAAGAAATCCTTTGTGGTCAATTCTCGTCAATCTCCAAAATTCAGTTTATTCTCTTCATTCAAGATATTAGTAATATTTACCAAGGAGAGGTTCAGTGTCATCAATAATATCCCACCTATCCAGTCTTTCCAATATCATCTGCAAATCTTTGATTTTCCAATCTTTTTTTTTCCCTTGCATAATCGTCAAGATATGAGAACATGGATCAGGTTTTGATGCAAGTGCTGGTATCTCCTCACCTCCAATTCCTAATAAGTGTGCAAGACCCCTCCAGTCCCTAGAATCATATGGAAATGATAAATATACTATGATACTAAGATCTAAATTCTACAAATAGTCACACGCCACTAATGAATTTTTCTACCACCAAGCATTCTGTTAATAAGAATTTCAACTAGATCCTGTTCTAAATAAAAGTGGTAACATTTACACACAAATTAATAGTCGATTATACTTAAAACAAATGCTTACCTTGGCAGACCATCGTCGCATGGTAGAAACTTTCTTGGGTTGAGTAACGTAGAAATAAGATCTTTAGTTTGTTCAGAAAGTGCAACAAGTGGTATTGTCGTTTTCAGATCCGTCATATTAAAACAAGTAAGCTGATCCCAAAATCACAAACGTTCGAAATCACGAAACTTATTTTAAACAGTACTTACTCCTAACGAGAATATTAAATAAAAGTGAATAATAACGAAACTGTACACTGAGTTATGCGTTAAATTCACTATTTGCTAACTGTATATTTTAGAGCTTTCTCTATGAAACCTTCAAATAACAGAACGACGCTGCATTACACTGTATCATGGCTTATGTCAATACATGTTATTACAGAAAAATTCCCGTGATATTACAACTTTCTTAGAGCTGTGATGACGATCGCTTCTTCGTAAATCACTGATTTTATATCTAGAGATTATCTTTTAACGAGGATTTATACTAAACAGCGCTTACTCTTGATTAAATTTGGTACTACGTACTAGCTAAAATAGTTAGTTCATAATATCAACTAAAGGTGCCGTGAATGATTATGTTCCTTCACATATATGTATATGTAGATACTGTCGTGGCATATAATCAGAGCGTCAGTGTGAGATTGCTATCACGTATGGTGGTTTTAGCGATGGCATAATAGCGGTGGCATAAAGTCCTTTAAGCATTATTTTATTTTATAAATTTTGCTATATATCAATTACAAATCTCGTACCCTTTATTCAGTAAAATACTGAGCTAAAGACAACATTAAGCAGAATTATGTATCACGTTTTTCTTCATTCACATTACTAAATACTACTTTTAAGATTTTACAGGCTACGTAGGAAATCATAGTTCTATGTGCTGCTAAGCTCCAATTTATGTTTTTCCATTATTTATGTATTTATTCCTTATAATACAGATCAATCTAAATCAGTTTGAAATATTCTCTTTCCGGAAATCGACGCAGTGCGCGTGTAAGAGTATAGAGAGCGTTCCAAACGGAATAAAGTCGGCCATATTAGTGACGCAACTATTTCTTTTATACAGTGGTAGAAAGAGCTCTTTTGGGGGTTACGCTGTATCCGTAGGTTTTTATTAATTTGCCTACAAAAACGTAATTCATCTCCTGAAACATGAACGGAATCGTGAGGAACGCGTTGCGAGTATCCGCGCTCAAGAGTATTGTGTCGCCGACAAGTGCTGTAGGCACAGCTAAAAGGCAATTTACCCGTACGCTTTGGAACATGTGCAACCGGCATCCCATTGAAGCCGCACCCCTTACAAACGTGAAAATTCAGGCACCCTCAGAACTTTGCAGTTGCGGCTGTGGTTCACGCAGTGCGCACACCAAAGGTATGCATATTATATTTGCATTTTGTATCGTGAGATAACGGGAGACAATTTTTCAAATGTTTTTTGTGTGATGATTACCCGGCACTTTGAAGCCATTCTTTTCCATGCCACATGTAATGTAAAGTTTTTAATTCTTGTATTTACTTCTATTTAGCTGAGAAGGACTTAGTCGAATTCCTTGCTGAGGAAATCGTTGCGGAGAAAAAGGCTCAAAAACTTAGAACTATTCCCACTGAAGTCGATGGATTCAAAGTTTCCTTGGACGGAGCTGAAGTTACTCTGACAAAGCAGAAGGAGGGTGAAACGTTAGTACTGCATATTCTATATTTGAATAGGCCTTTTTATACATTCCTAGTTTTTTTTTATTATGCAAATTCATAGGTTGTGTTGTATGAAAATTATGTACCATTGTTTTGAACAAGAACATTACTCTTCAGTTGTGATACCCAAAGCATTGAGTACAAGGTAGTAGATAATCACTACCTTGATAATTTATCTTTGGAAAAGTAAAGCATTTCTATTATTGTTGTTTATTTTTGTAGTAAGCATGATTATAGAAATGCAACAATTTGTTGTTTAAAAACTTTCGTGATATTATTTACACATAATGTAACTTTTTATAGTATTAAAATTAACTTCAACGTCAACCATACTGTTGACACTGATGCAGAGCCAGAGATTGATCCAAATGATGATAAACCAGATATTGGAGAGATGAAGAGTAAACCAAATTTCGAAGTAGATATTGTTAGGGGAAAGCAGACTTTAGGATTCACATGTTCTTTTAATAATGAACCAGGAGCATCTGGTGCTGATGATAATTACAGTAAGTTTTTCTTTTTGTACTTAACCAGCCTATAAATCAACAATAATAAACTACATTTTAATCATAATGGTCTTTACTTACAGATGATATTTTTGGTATCGATGAAATTACCTTGTATGAAGGTGAACACTCCGATAAAGTATACGCTGTTGCTGGAGAAGTTGTAGATGCAGTAAGTATATTGTACCAATTATTTTTATAGTTCAACTGATTTAAATATTTCTTTGTAAACACTCCTTTTTTAATCTAAAACTTATTATTACTTTCTTATTACAGTATCTATACGATTTGCTGATGAATTATCTGGAAGAGAAGGGAATCTCTAATGAATTTGCTGAGAAGCTTATCGAATTGAGTACAAGTTATGAGCACTCAGCATACATTAGCTTACTAGAAGGACTTTCCAAATTTACCTCCTCGAAGTAATGAAACTTCAGTCATCATGTCACTCTATTGGTCGGTTTCACTGTACCGTTCTATACAGTAGTTCTGTATATCTTTAGATTGTAAGCATTGTTAATAAACACAAATAAAATAAAAATTATAAGCGATAAATTGACTAATAAGACAGTAATAAAATTAAACGCTTGAAACATCTCCCGAAAATCGATGCTCTTGGCGGTACTTGAGATCAATCCAATTAGAGGAGACATTGAATTATTGAAATGACAGAATAAATAATTCACTAAATTTATATATTGACACTTAGAAAAGGAAAATCACGACGTGGAACGCTTAGAAGTACATCAAATAGCAAAATATGACAGAGCGTACGCTTGCTGCGCAGGACTCGGTGGCAGGAGTGGGGGGGGGGGGGGGGGTGTAAGGTAGTGCGCGGAACCGGAGCGCTCATTCTTCCATGGGCCGGTCGCCTATACTGGTCTCTTGGATCCTCTCGTCAGAGCCATTTAC
>JARQSV010000253.1:48750-59146 GCA_030142285.1 Calameuta idolon | reverse complement strand
CAGTTGCTCTGCTTCCTCCTCTCACTCTCTCTTTCCTGCAAGTGAATCGTCCCTCCTGGATGTCGAACAATTGCGAAGACCCGCTTGCGTCAGTCGGGGCATCGCGCATCGCGCACCTCCACGGGAGTCCCAGAGGAGTCTCCCACCAGAGACTCGAGGACGGTTCTCGCAGTAGCTGGTGCCGCGACTCCGGAGGGAGCAGCAGGGTATGGGTGCGTGTAACGTGGGTACGTGTCATCGTGGAAGCGTGACGCGCCGAGTAGGGTCCTACTTTCTCTCCCGCGGCAAATCGCACGCACGCGGCCTATCGAACAGGCAGCCGGGCGACGCTGCGCTGTCACGGCGCTTGTGGTAGTCGCTGGGCCAAGCAGTTAGGCATCGGTTAGTCAGGCAGGCTGGCAGGCAGGCAGGCAGCCAGGCAGGCAGGCAGTCAGGCGGACATGTACGGTTAAGCTAGAGTTCCAAGTGAACGTGCGATATGATAATTAACTTCTCGCCAGAAGACCGAGTGGGGAGGAACCAATAATATTATCACGGTTTGAATTTATCGATTAAATCTATAGGCAGAATTTTACTCGCCGCCACGAGTAACGGGTTTCTTGCTCGGACTGTCTATTTCTCTCTCCATGCATAAATCGAACGACGTAAGCGTATGTCAGCCGCCTGCAAGGAGCTCGACGTTTCCAGGCAGCAGCTTCCCTCCACCTCCTCCACCTCCTCCACCTTCTTCTTCTTCTTCTTCTTCTTCTTCTTGTAATCGAGTAGAGAGATCCTCGAGCTGTGCGGACGAGAAAGGGCGCGAGACGTTTCCGATCCTAACCTAACATCTTGAAGGTTTACAGGCGCCTCATAATCAGTTCAGCTCGTTCGCCTGAAACCGGCGGCCCGGCTCGCCGGCCATGTGCGATTCCTCTCCTGTAGAGTCGCTACTAGGAAGTGCGTGTGGTCAGCGTTGAGACTGGACGGAATGGACACGAGCCGCCGGCTACTGGAGCTAAAGGCTCGCTCCACTGGCTGCAGTGGAGTAAGCGGCAACCATCAACCTTGGATTCCTCGCTGACTCGACATTCGATCTAATGTTACGATGTTCCAAGAGCAACGCAATTAGAAGAAAAGAGTAGGGGGGGGATTGGGCGCGTAACACGGGAAAGTAGCCGGAGTACTCGATTCCGTTTGAAAATGGCCAATCGGATCAGGTGGGCCGGGATCCTAGGCGCAGGGACAGCCAGATCAACTTTGACAATTTGGACAATTAGAAGATAAGGGAAAAGTGATGTAGCGACATGAAATCGAGTCCTTATACAATGGAAAGTCAAAATTGAATGGCGACGTATCAGCGGCTGTTGCCTCGAGCACCGGGCCAGCTATCAATCACGCCCAAATTCGTTTGTTCCTCGATACACGTTACCCGGTCGCGCGTTGCGATACGCAAGAGTCTACCTGAACATTAATACGCATAGGAGTAACATGGCTAGGAGATATATCTGTCGCCCGTGATCTCGATGCGCGTTGTGAAATTATTCGGCCAGAGTTCGACTACCCATTGGCCCGTTGGTCCGTTGGCCCGTGGGTCCGTTGGTCCGTTGGTCCGTTGGTCCGTTGGCCCGTGGGTCCGTTGGTCCGTTGGTCCGTTGGCCCGTTGGTCCGTTGGTCCGTTGGCCCCTTGTCCTACGCCTGGAATCTACCTGGACGCTACTGGCTCCGCCAGCACGCGCGTGGCCATAGCGCGAGCGAGTAGCTGCGCTCGCTTTGACCGCTGTCACCATCGGCATGGTCACCATGGTCACCATGACCACCATGGTCACCGTAGTGCCCGTAGCCAGAGTCAAATGTCGGCCAATCGCTTCGGAGGAATAAATTATCGAAACGAATTCGGCAATTATGCACGTGCCCCCATTCAACTGGGACAAGACGAACAAGGGCTGAGATCCATAGATATTTAGGCAATCGGACACCCGTTGCGATATTTATATAACAAAAAAACGCTACGTGTAAAAAAGTGCGCCAAGCACAGGAGTGCTGTGAATTCCTCTAACAAAAAGCATTGAAAGCACATTATTAATGCCATGTGCGCAAGTCACTCCATGTCCGCCTATTACATGATCTAGCGCTGGCGCATCGTCTTGATTGCACGATGACGGAACTGAAGTAAAGTGATCTCGCTCGCCATCCTAATACGCTCTGATCTCGTGGACCGATCGCATTGGTCTTGATCGGAATCGATTCAGAACCCTCAATTCCTATAACGAATGTATCAATAACTTTTAAGATATTTCTTACCAACCGCAGGTATAATGTACATGTAAGAGTCGATTCAAGCAAGGAGTCTCGGCGGTGAGCTGTGCAGCCGGTTGCCTGTTCTTGGCGCGAGACTCGACCGAGTCTCTTGATTCTACCGATTCTACCGATTCTACCGATTCTAGCTAATCGAGGGCTCCACGCGACAACTATTCTTCTAGCGAGCATCGCTTCTTTCTGTATTTCCCAGGAATATCTTTCTTAAGACTACATGTAGACGTACGGCCAGCAGCGCTGGCATAAGTTCGCGCAAACTCTGGGATATCGTTAAAGGAACGCAATTCTTTGTATTCACGCAGCAGTGGGGACACGTCGGCCACATGTCACAGCGGCAATACGTAGACTATATGTAGGCCAAACATAGCAAAAAGTCTGGCGAGTCTCTGGCGCTCAAAGTTTTTGCCGGAAGCCTGGGAAGTTAATCCACTAAGGATTTCGTCCAAGTTCCTTCTCTCTCTCTCTCTCTCTCTCTGTCTCTCTCGCTCCGCTCGTTTCTCTATCTCGCGTCTTCAATATTGTTCCAACGTTCTCACTACGAGAGCTCCGAAATAAAAGCATTCACCGTAGAAATACATCCTCGAGAAGAAATTGAGGCTTATCGGCTGCCGGGCCGAATTATTCTGATCTAGAGTTGCTCCCGGTCAGCCGCGAATGAGCCTCGGCCCGAAAGAAGCGACTCTCCTACCTCCACGTGTGTTCCTGCGCGAGCTAAAGATACTCCCAGAGGCTCTCGCGTAGCCGCCTGCAGCCACGTGTAGATCGATGCTCCGTAGAATCAGCAGCCTACTTCTAGAAAACCGGATCGTGTGGGACATGGCTGAGAAGAGTTCAGGAGAAGAGACGCGTGCGATAGCCCAGAGACCAAAGAGCCACCACCCTATCTTCTCTTCTTCTCGTTGCCTTTGAACAGCTTTTCCGTTGCTTTCGCGAGACACCAAAGAGAGGAGAGAGAGAGAGAGAGAGAGAGAGCGAAGAGTCGCTTAAACCGCTAAAGTGTAGCTGCGCACTGTATAGCTATGTACCCGAGAAGGAGTCTTGTGGTAGCGGCAGGTACGTGTCACGTGACGGCTCCACGTGGTTGCACGTGGAGGGGCGTGGCTCGTGGGAGGGACGTCCTTCCACGACAATCCACTTGGCACACGCGGTTCGGCTACCCTACTCTGTCTCATCCTATCCTAACTTCCTACACCCCACTTTGCCCGCGCCCCGCCGGTCGTTCGGTCCTTCTTACCTTGTAAGAACTTACCTTGAAGACTCGTCTTCAGCCAGGTATGTCCTGGATTTATTGTCGCAGTCCTCTTAACGGCTGTCCCACTATTGCCACTTCCGTGGTCCAAGTCAGTCTGGAACATATTGACACGTACCCGCTACTCTTCCAACCGTAGATGCTACTGGCTCTCTGCTGCTGGGAGCTCAATGCAATCATATCCGTGACTATCCGATTTAGATGGCAATCGCTATTATGGTGATGATCGGGGTGTTTTAGAGGGGCTGAGCTCGCTCCTGGGGGCTGTATCGGATTACGAGGGATGAGTAAATCTATCGACGCCACCACTCACCTCTCTCCTGCGACCTAAACGACCTGGAGCAAGCGTTAGTTTATTTTTATTATTCATTCGGTTGCATAAGAGTCTTGGACCGTGGAAGAGATGCCTGTGCGAATCTCGAGACGGGAAGCCGGGCCACCCGGGCAAGCAGTGCCAGCCCAGGTTGGCTCGTTCGTTGATGTAACGCGAGGTCCTTGGATCGACGAAGAGCAAGAGAGAGAATGGGAGACTGCACGCGTGCAGATGTGAAGCGCGTGCGAAGCCCCGGCAAAATCCCCCAAGTTCTACGTCGTGATAATATCGTATAATGATCGGGGTGGTGGCGTTTACTAGTGTGTAAGGGGTAGTATTTTAAATGCCAATGATTTCATATCTCCCTCGGGTACCTGGGGGTGAAGGAGACTCTATATAGACCCGTCTGCGGGGACGCGACTCTCAGTCGTCGACGACGGGATCGACGGGAGCGTCCGAAGGAAACCAAGACCCAGAGGCACCATCCGAGTCAGTGAAAGTGGCCTCGAGATCTGAGTCGACGCGACTTCGTTAGCCGCCTCGCTGTTGCTCCACATCCGTCTTTCGGTAGCTGGACAGCTGCGGCTGTCCGGAGGAGATGGACCCGTCGAAGAAGCGGTCCATAACACAGTGAAGATTGCTTGGAGATTCGAATGCGAGAGCCCATAGACTTTCGGATAGACCTTTTTGTGTACTCGAGGGCAGCACCCGCGAGAGAAGATCTCCCGTTCCCCTTTTCAAGAGGGCAGAGAGATGATCACGATGGATCAGAATCAGGCACAGTACCGCAGATACTGTACGTTGCTTAATCGCGATTTGCTCCCAGCTTGCTGCGCTGCGAATTATGTGGCAAAACACATTTACCGGTTACGAGCAGTCGAACGGATATCAAATAAAACGGACATTTTTGTTCTCGTTACAGGGCAACTGCATTCGCCTGGTGGCGACAGCGACAATAGCAACGGCAGCCAACGGGCCGTAGTCGTCGCGCGTACGGAGCTAGAGCAACAGCAACAGCAACAGCAACAGCAACAACAATTGCACCAACGGCAACGTCAGCGACAGGTTTCCTCGGCCATACTCACATGTGCTAATCACCCGAGCAACACGACGACCACCACCACAGCCTTCACAGTTGCTTCAAGCATGCTCCTGTTGCAGACGCAGGTGAGTCTGGAGGCCAAGTCGGACGCAAAAGTCCATCCTCGTAGTTGGCCGATGCGGCGTTAGGTTAGGCTAGTTTGGTCTATACTGGATTTCCGATCGGCGGTTCCGTTTTCCTTGGTGATTAGCACGCGGACTCAAAGGAATTTCTTATCGGTGCACGTTGCTCTCTTTCTCTGCGACTCTTTCCTCCCGCTTTTAAATCCCTACGGCACGAGCTCCCATCAAGATCCCTCGAGCCAGTAACTAAATAACAGCTTTGCTTCCTATACTACCTTAAATGCCCTCAAGCGATTATCGGTAGTTGATTTTTCACGTGATTCGCGTCTCAAGAAAAACTACTGTCAAATTTGCGATCGTCGAATCGCCCGATCGACGGGCCTTTCGATTTCTTCTCTTTTGCTGTCGCTGCACTCGGATTCGCCTCGATCAGTCTCTCAACGCTAATTAGCCAGGAGAGGTGTGACAGTTCGTCGCGTAAACGGGTCAGCGAGAATGAAATAGGAGAGAAGAATAGGGAGCAGCGCCGGTGGGTGGGGGTGGGGAGGGGGGCTCGTTTCTGTTTTGCCGTCGCCGTCTCAGTCCGTTTCGTCCGTACACAGTCACGGCTCGGGAAGCGCGATCGCACGGAATTGTCGAAGCGTCGGGGCGCTGCGACTCCCTCGGGAGCGATGAGCAAAATGTCAACCAGTAGCGGAACCGCCGTCGCAAATTGAATATCCGCCCGTCGACGAGTCGCAGAAGAATGTACATGTACATCGGCTGCCTTTGTCAGAGGGGTGAGACTCCGGGTTGCCGCTCGCCAGAGGTTGGGGCTTGGGGCTGTTTGGCTAAACTCATTTGCATACTAATTTCGAGGACAACGTCTTTCTTTTTCATTCGTTTCTCCGCTAACTCCGCTCCTCTTTCCTCTTTCCTCTCTCTCTCTCTCTCGCTCTCTCTCTACGATTCCTACTGACTCCATCGATGTTAAAATATTGAAATTCTTCCTGTCGATCACGGGAACATCACAACAACGATTTCCCCACTATCGATTAAACATAATCGACAGAAATTCGCGTTCGATTTCAGAGTCCATTTGGATGTAGCAGCTTCGCCGATCTGCTGACAGCCCCCTACACAGACTCTACGGACGCAGGAAGTCTCCCGGAGGAGTTAGATCCATTTCCGGAACTTCAACTGGGAAATCCTCACGGCGTCTCCGCCACGGTCGTCCCAATCCAATCGGAGCCCAACGCCCACCACCAGCTTCACCAGCAAGAGCAGTCTCCCCTGCCGGAAGACGTGCAGACGGATTCCCTCAGGTTGGTATCTCGGCTACCGAGCACACGATTCGGCATTTCCTTTGCGGCGTAGAAACCGTCAGGAAATATTAACGATAAATTGCAGTCCAACGCCGCTCCCCAGCTTCCAGGAGACGTACACGGTGCAGCGATACACAAGGCAGGAGCTCCAGGGTCTTGGAATCAAGATGGACGACGACTGCTACAATCCCATCTATCCTTGCACCAGTCCTTATCCTGCCGAGTATTCGTCGCTTCCCTATCATCAGCAACAACATCATCATCATCATCATCAGCAGCAGCAGCAGCAGCAGCAGCAACAACAACCACCGCCACCACCGCCGCCACCACCTCCTCCTCCTCCGACGCAGCAGCATCACCACCACCACCACCATCATCATCATCATCAACAGCAACAGCAACATCATCAGCATCACGGCCAAGGTTACTTCGGCACGGAATCCGCCGCCACAGCTGCGCAGCCTCCTACGAATCCTCAGGAGCCTCCGTACCCGGCTATTCCTGTCGTTTACGCTCCTCCCGCGGTCGTTGCGAGTCCCGTTGCTTCCGCCTCCGTACCGTCAGACCTTCATGCGGCCGTGTCTACGGGGACGCCCCGACCGCGTCGGGCGTCCTTACCTCCACAGCGATCAGAGTCCACCAGGTATGAGCGAGACCCTCTGGACACAGAGCCTTACCTCGCAGGATGCAATTATTGAGAACCCGTGCTTCCGATCCATGCGTTGTCCTAATGCAATTTATATTTCGGATGGTGCAGTAGCAACGACTCGCCGAAAGCACGCGGTGCCAGTTCCGTCAGTTCCGTGGGATCTCCCTCGCCGGCCGGCGCCGGTGAACGGGCTCCTCCTAGTCCGAGTCAGTTGTGCGCGGTGTGCGGCGACACTGCGGCGTGCCAACATTACGGAGTGCGCACCTGCGAGGGCTGCAAGGGATTCTTCAAAAGGACCGTCCAGAAGGGTTCGAAGTACGTGTGCCTCGCAGAGAAGGCATGTCCGGTCGACAAGAGGCGACGGAACCGCTGTCAGTTCTGTCGCTTCCAAAAGTGTCTCACGGTCGGGATGGTTAAGGAGGTAATGACGGAAAGAAACGTTCTTCTCGATATCTCCTCGACTCCTCCTCCTCCTCCTCCTCCTCCTCCAGATAGCTAATCCGTAAAATCCATTAAACGAGCGTCTCCCCGAGCCTTATGTCTCTCATCTCTCGGTGTGTATTCCAGGTGGTCAGGACGGATTCTCTGAAGGGCCGTCGAGGTAGACTCCCGTCGAAGCCCAAGTCCCCGCAAGAGTCGCCTCCGAGTCCACCGGTCTCCCTGATCACGGCCCTCGTACGAGCCCACGTGGACACGACGCCCGACCTCGCGAACCTCGACTACTCCCAGTATCAGGAACCAGCACCTGGCGACCCACCGGTCACGGAGGCCGAGAGGATTCAGCAATTCTACAACCTACTGACCACCTCCGTCGACGTGATACGCAACTTTGCCGATAAGATTCCTGGATTCTCGGAATTGACACGAGAGGATCAGGTTAGTCTTCCGATGTCACTTCCTTGTTCCCAGGAATAGACAGGGTGTGCGCTGTCGGGTCTCCTTATCAGTATTTCAACGGGATAGAAACAGTCCGCGATCGATACCTCGCGTACATTTTATAAAAGGTCATTCCCGACGAGAGCTCGGAACGGATAGCGACGAGACAGCGTGATCCAACGAGTAGCCAGAAGTCTGATTGTGAGTAGTCGTCGAGTGGAATCGCGAGCCACGCGGCGATCCGCCGGTCACGCACAGCGGAGCTACTCTTTCTATTGCCCGCTTCTTCACTGCTGACTCCCTGAGGTCTGCTAGCCGCGGCGTGCACTGGGCGCACAGAGACCTCATGCGCTCCAGTGCTCCTGTGCTCCTGTGCTCCTGTGCTCCGACGAACCGGGACCAGCAGCCTCTTCCACGCGCGCCACAGAGAAAAGCTATTCGATCCTCTTCTTCTCTGCCTTTCCCAGGAGCTGCTCTTCCAGTCGGCCAGCCTTGAATTGTTCGTCCTGAGGTTGGCGTATCGCACGAGGGCCGACGACACCAGGTTGACATTTTGCAACGGCATGGTCCTGGCCAGGGCTCAGTGTCAACGCAGCTTCGGCGACTGGCTGCACAGCATCCTCGACTTCTGCCAGGCCCTTCACCTGCTGGACGTCGACATCAGCGCATTCGCCTGCCTCTGCGCCCTCACTCTCATCACTGGTCAGTCTACAGGTTCCGCCGCTTCCTCCCTCTAGCAGCTAACTGGGCCTCTTCTTTCCTCCTTTCCTCCTTTCCTCCTTTCCTCCTTTTACATTCCTGTCTTCGTCTTCTCTCTTCTTGTTCCCCTGACGATATCTCGCAATCCCGATCAGAGGCCCTCGGACAGCTGTGCCAATTCAAGCTCAGAATTCAATTATTTATCGTTGATTTTGTTCTTACTTATTAATGTCGACGTCCACGTCCACGAGGCCAGACTGGTAATACCGATGTTAGAATCACGCGACTGGCCGCCCCATTTCGGTTTCTCGATATTGACTTTCACACACAGCCGCAGCTTGCGGTACGACGGCGATCGTGAAAAGTAAATCGTTGGATTGCCCTGTCCCTCCCCTCCCCTCCTCCTCCTCCTCCTCCTCCTCCTCCTTCGTCCCTCGTTCGACTCTCGACGTGACGCGACGTGACGTGACGTGACGGCATTGGGGTGGTCGATTTTGCTAGTCAGCAGTCATTGTCGGTAATTCTCTGAAAATTTGTGGTTACAGAAAGACACGGGCTTAGGGAGCCGCACCGAGTGGAACAGCTGCAGATGAAAATAATCTCATCCCTTCGCGATCACGTAACCTACAATGCGGAGGCCCAGAGGAAGGCGCACTACCTGTCCCGACTGCTCGGTAAGCTGCCGGAACTACGCAGCCTCTCGGTCCAAGGACTTCAGCGCATCTTTTACCTCAAGTTGGAGGACTTGGTTCCGGCGCCTCCATTCATCGAAACTATGTTTGTCGCCAGTCTACCTTTCTAAGCCTCCACGTTAACCTAGGACAATTCATTCGTACCTTAATTCCACCCCCGTAAGCTTCTTCCCCTGATTCGTTTTCCCACTCGTACTCGTGCGTGCCCGTACTCCTCTGACCGGCGTCGGACGAGCGCGAGCATATATTGATAATGTGTGTCTGTGATAGGACAATGATAGATACTTTTAATTATTAAGGACGACATACGCGATGCCGCAGCGATTTCTTTTTCTGTCGAGAGAAAATTCAAAGTCACGTAACTACGCGATCCTTCTGTTCTCTCTCTCTCTCCTCTCTCTCCTCTCCCCCTCCGCTCCAGCTCCCTCGCGAGATCCTCTACCGATGCAAATTTTCGAATTTCAGCGTCCCGCCTAGCCATAAACGCGACTACTATGACGTCATTAGAAAGTACAGCCCGATTTATTAGCCTAGCCGTATCGCGCGCCGTGGTCCTTGATTTTTATGTCCTCGTCACACGAGAGATCGCTGGGAGGATCCGTCCCGTGGAATTTCATTCTCTTGCGCTATTTATGGACGACTCTACCGATCATCGATTCGTCGCTGAGATCCGGTTATTCTATAGTCCGTTCACGAGTTGGATGTACTTTTCTGACAGTTGGCAAACAATGCAACTCGCACGTGGATTTCCATGAGGTTACGGAAACATGTGCTAAGATAGACAAATAACACGTGTATATATATTTCAGCGCAAAACCCCACGCACATGCATGCTTTCCAAGAGAAACGGTAGGCAGAGCCACGTGTGGCTTCCTAGAGACTTTGTTGTTTTCGATCGGTCGAGAAGAGACATTTTGACCCGTGGACCGATTGAATATCGTCTCGAGAAAGAGATTAGGATTAGGATCGGTTATTTTTTGGACTCGGTGACCACGAGAACAAATTCGAAAATTAACGGGCACAGTGATCGATCTCTTTTTTTTTTTGCTAAAACATCCGGTCAACCGTTTCGCATCACGCGATGTTCAACGACGCCATTTCCGAAGATCCTTCCTTCGAAAGTGCCGTTTCCCTCCCGCTCCTCTCGTCCCTCTC
>JARQSV010000251.1:0-12156 GCA_030142285.1 Calameuta idolon | reverse complement strand
GAATACATTAGGAATAGATTTAGGCAATAAAAAAAAAATCGATTTTTTGATCCTCCTAAAGCAGGATACCCCCTTAAGCGCCACCTTGAAACCCGACTGTGAATCCGGGCCTTAGACCACTTTCATAATCATGGGCACATTTGATACTTTTATAATTTCATAAGGGTTGGGGTGTTCCCAATTCTTAGTCAAATTAAGATTAAGACTGCACTTAAGTATAAAGAAATTGCTCACATATCTATTACAACAAAGAAACAAATCTTAACATATCCGTAACAGGTTATGGGCCCAGGTGCCACGAGGTAAAAGTGTAAAGCAACTTGCACAATTATCCTGCATAAGGATTAATGTCAGTTCCAATAAAACCGGAGCCAACAAGTGATAGTGACAATCTCTGTGAAAATGAAGACTTAGAGCAGTTAAACCCGGAGAACGATGAGCCTGCTGAAAACCTTGACGGAGTAAAAAATTCTGCGAATAAAACCAATAAAGTAACTAAGGTTGCAGCAAGTGTAAGAATTTCAGAGTCAACGAAAGTTTTCCACATACACAGATTCAATGGGCAAAACTACCAATTATGGAGAAAACAAATGGAAATTTATATGACTGACAAGGGGAGGACGCGAGCTTGGGGTCACGGATTTAGGAGTCCTTTTGGGGTAGGAAAGTACTTTGTAATAACAAACTGCAGGCCAAGTGGCAGGACGCGACTCGGACCCGTTTTCGAGAAACACCGGTTTGAAAATCGCAGTACTACTTATATACCTGCACCGTTGTCAATTTTTTCGAGAAAGCGGGGTAGCTCGGTGGCAGCGCGCCTGACTACCACCCGAGCGGCCAGGGTTCGATTCTCCCATTAAACGTATTTTTTTTATATTAATATACACAGGCCAACCGGAGGAGGGGAGACTGCCTGTCGACGAGGGGGCCGCCGAAACGACGGCTGGGCCGCGGGCGGAGAGGGGCCCCGCCAGAGCGATGGTGGGGGATCCCCTCGATGATCAGCTGTGGGAGCGGGCGGAGACGGGCCGGCGGACGCTTAGGACCCGAAAGGGCAGCGCCGCACAGGACCGGGGTGCAAGCCGCGCGGGAGGGGGAACGTTTCCCCACCTCGGAGCGCGAAGCAGGAGAGGGGAGGGGTCGTAGAGACGAAACTCTCCTGACCGCTAGCGAACCGGCGATCACGCAGTGGGATAGCGGAAGAGTGGAGGACCATCTGTGGAGATCGCCGTTTTCGGATCGGGCCTTCGAGCAGCATGCTTCCGTCACCATCGGATTCCCCTCAAGGTGAGGCACAGCCGAGTGACGAGGAGGCGGAGGTACGACCGGGACGGCTGGCGTTGCGAGTCGCCGGGCTTGCGGGCGCGAGAAGCGGCGACCGCATACGATTCCCCTCGCCGAAGAGACGGCGAGAGGTATATCCGGCGGAAAGGAGACGGACGCGGCGGGAGACGATATTCTATCCTTCGGCCTGCGAGCGGTCCGACTCGGAAGAACGGCCTACAGTGGCACTTGGGAACCGAAAAGATCACCGCCGCGGGGTTAGCCGGCGGGTGTCCGAGGAGGAGCCGGAAGTAGAGCTGGAAGTCCCTCATTCCTCGACCAGGAGAGCGGAAGAAGAACGGAGGATTCCGAGGCCGCGCTGGAGCGTGGTTGCACGTCCTGCCGGCCGAGAGCGGCGGGAGGGGCAAATGTATCGGGACCCGCCGCTACGTGAGAGAACGGGCTACTCGTTCAGCGAGGGGCGGAGGACGCCACGAGAAATCGTGCGGAAGTGGGGACTGCGGTTCAAGGACAACGAGGACCACGGAGCCGAGGAGTTCTTGGCGCGGCTAGAAGAGGAGCGCCAAGTGTCATCGCTGATGAGCTCCTAGCCGCCGTGCCCGCACTGCTGGACGGGAAGGCCAGAGGCTGGTACAGGTTGTCCCACGAGGAATGAAGAGAATGGGCCGACTTTACGGAAGCGTTTAGAGAACGTTTCTGCGGCGCAAACTACCAGTACCGGCTGCGAGGAGACATCCCTCAGAGGATGCAAGGGCTGGAGGAGCCGATGGCGGACTTTGCGGAGGCCTTGTAACTCCTCATGGTCCATGTTCGCCCAAGGATGTCTGATCGGGAACAGATGGACGCCACGGTGGCGAAACTGAGAGCGGCCTTGCTCCGGCGGTTTCGTCGGAGCGAAATAACCTCGGTCTGCGAGCTGATGCGGATAGGGGCGGAGTTGGAAGAGACGGAGGAGTTTATTCGGGCCCGAAGTCTGGAACATGGGACCTCCCGAGGGCCGAGAGATGGCTCTCGGAGGAGAAACCATTGCCGATCGGACTCGAAGAGAGGGCATGGAGGGAGGAGGCGGAGGGCCGACTCCTCCACGTCCTTCGAAGAGAGCGACGAGGAGACCCACTACGAGAAACGTCGGAGAAGGAATTCGTCGACGGGTAGCGAGAGTCAGGATGAGAGGCGGCGAAGATACCACTCATCCGGAACAAGGAGGAAGTCGGCAACGGCGCAGGCCCGAAAGGGGCCAGCCGCCGTCGATAAAGAAGAAAGGCTGGCCACTTCAGAGAAGAAGAAGCCGTGGAGGCAGGCGGTGGAACGTGAGCCTCCAGACAGCAAAAAGGGTATTCCGACGCCGGATGTAGAGCCGAAAGGGGAAGCTGGTGGACGGACCGGGAGCAGAGTAACCTGCTGGAATTACGGGCGCACCTAACACCAACACCCGGATTGCGAAGATCCCAAGAGGCCCTTCTGCATCCGTTGCGGCGTTCCCGGAGAGGAGGGGAGAACGTGCCCGAGATGTCCTGGTTCCCAGTCGGGAAACAGCAAGTGGAGCGCACACTAGGAGCGAGTGATGCCTCCGCCGGAGTACGAGGAGTACTCGGGGGAAACCCCCTCAGGTTCATATGGAAGTTGCACGGGGCCTAATAACCCGGCCTGGGGACTCAAGACACTTTATGCTGATTGTCGTCGGAGGGCGGGAAACGTTCGCGCTACTGGACTCTGGCTCAGCACTTTCTTACTTCGGTGGAAACCTGGCAAAGGCGTGGGCAGAGAATCGGCTGTCCGAAACGGCCGATCCGCCGGAAACAGTCGCCGTGGCCGATGGAACCCGCCTGATAGTCAAGGGACACGTGAAGGTAAAGACGGTCCTGGGGACGGAGGAAGGAGTGCTACAAGTACGGATGGTGCCTGGATTAGGATACGCCTGTATCCTGGGAAGAGACTTCATGAAGCTCTTCGGGATGGTCATCGATCATGCTCGGGATACCTACCACCTGAGGAAGGGAGAGAAGGATTCCCGAGGGAGGCTGATCGGGACCCTGGGAGACGACGAGGGACAGTGTGCAAGGCTGTTCGAGCTGAGCGTAAGCCAAAGCAGAAGGATGGAAGAGCTGCTCGCGAGAACACTGCCAGAGGTCCCCCCCCCCCGCTAGGGCTCACCAACTTGACGGAACACCGAATCGACGTGCAAGGACAAGCACCCATCAAGCAACGCTACTACATGGTCTCCCCGAAGGTACGGGAAGCCATGCATGAAAAAGTAGACAACATGCTTAGGGATGGGTGATAGAGCCGTCGAGTAGTGGATGGTCGAGCCCAGTCGTCATGGTGAAGAAGCCGTCAGGGAAGTACCGCTTCTGCATCGACTTCAGGAAGGTGAACGACGTGTCAACGAAGGATGCCTACCCGCTGCCCTACGTGGCGGCCATTCTGGATAAACTTCGAGCGGCCCGATTCATCTCGACTCTGGATTTAAGTCAAGCTTACTTCCAAATTCCGCTGGCGGAAGAGAGCCGGGAGATCACGGCGTTTACGGTCCCAGGAAAAGGGCTTTTCCAATTTAAAAGGATGCCGTATGGATTGAGCGGAGCGCCCGCAACTTTCCAACGGCTGCTGGACCGGCTGATCGGACCAGAAATGGAACCCTACGCCTTTGCGTACCTGGACGACTTTATCATTGTCACCGACACGTTCGAAGAACATCTGAAATGGCTGGAGAAAATCCTGGGAAGGATAAGGGCGGCCGGTCTGACGATAAACCCGGAGAAGTGCGATTTCGGATGCTCGCAAGTACGGTACCTGGGATTGCTTGTGAATAAGGAGGGATTGCAGATGGACCCAGAAAAGGTCGCACCAATCCTAGAATACGCGGCGCCGAACGACATCCGACAGTTGCGGAGACTTTTGGGGATGGCCTCCTGGTATAAGAGGTTCATCGAGGGCTTCGCGGAATTGTCAGCCCCGCTGTTCCGACTGCTGAAGAACAATCAGAGATGGGAATGGGGAATGACAGAAGAAAGGGCTTTTAACGCAGTGAAGGCGGCCCTGAGCGAGCCCCCCACTCTCGCGTACCCAGACTTCCAGCTGCCGTTTGTTTTGCAAACAGACGCGAGTTCGGCAGGGATAGGCGCTGTGTTGACGCAGACGTCAGAGGACGGCGAACACGTAATCGCCTTCACCAGCCGAAGATTAGCCACGGCTGACAATGAGAAGAATTATACGGTGACAGAGCAAGAATGCTTCGCCGTAATCTGGGCGATTAGGAAATTCTGACCATATCTGGAGGGATACCACTTCACCGTGGTGACGGATCACCATAGCTTGAAGTGGCTGCACAATCTCAAAAATCCGAATGGTCGGCTAGCGCGATGGGCGCTGTACCTATTGGGATAAGACTACGAGATTGTGCATAGGAAGGAAGCACTGCATCACGTACCGGACTCGCTATCACGGATGTTCGAGGAGGACACGGGACAGCCAGCGGCCGTAGGCGGCCCGCAAGACGCCTGGTACGAGCAGCAGCTGAAGGCGGTCGAAGAAAGACCACAGCAGTTCCCAGGATGGTTGGTTGAAGACGGAGTCCTGTACCACCACCGAGAGGACCCCCTGAAAAAGGACCTGATCGAGGACATGGATGCCTGGAAACGGCTCGTGCCAGCGGCGCAGAGGGAGGCGGTGTTGAGAGCCTCACACTCGTTGCCGCAGGCAGGGTATCTGATGGCCGAGAAGATGCACCACCGGGTCACCCGATACTTCTACTGACCAGGGGTATATCGGGATGTAGTACGGTGGGTACGTGAATGTTCGGTATGCCAGGCGCAGAAGGTCGAACAGAGTCGATCTGCCGGGATGATAGGACGCCGCAGGAGCGGCCGGAGCCGGCGAAACGCCCGCGGAATCGCTCCGGAAGTCGCCTTCGGGACTGCCTCGAGCTGACGGCGGCCATAGCGCTCGTAGAGAGTCTACGGCCGTAGGAGGTCGAGGAGTTGGCCCGAAGGATCGGCTCCGGGGAGGTTCGCTCCCGCCAACCGGCTGAGCAGCAACGAAGCCTCACGCTGAACCGCTCGACGTGTTGGGGCTACGACAGAGAGGGGCATCGCGGGGCGCAATGTACGCGCGTCCCGAAATCCGGCTGCCGGAAATGCGGCGGTCTAAAATCGGAGACGGGCAAATGTCCTGCCTGCGCCGAAAAACGCGCTGCCGGCTCCAGCTCAGGTAGGATGTGAGCAGAGCGGCAACCGCCCGGGAGTGGCGACGCCGGATCCACCTGAGCCTATCCGGAGACGTAAGACCCGTGCGTACTCCAGGCAGCCTCCGGATAGTTAGGACTGCAAGGAACAAGAAAGGGAGGAGGGTCAGCCGGGACACGGCTAACCCCACAGTAGAGCAGGGAACGGCCGCCCGACCAGCAGGCGGCCGAGAGGCTCACCACGCTCGCATCCAGAGTGCTCGGAGACGTAAGAGCCGTGCGTACTCCGGCCTGTCTCCGAGGAGAAGACACAGGATAAGCGAGCGAAGGAACGACACCGCCTCGCTGCGAGCAGAACAACATCCCGGAGGAACGGCCGCCTTGCCGCGCACGGCAGGGAAAGGCCGAGCACAGATATGCTATCATACGGGAATTTCTGCTCTTGAATTGTTTTGTGGGACGGCCCGGGGACCCGGGAAGAGTGTGTTGGAAACCGAGCCGACCAAAACAATCACACTGTTTAGCCGAGATTACGCCACGCCGAAGATAATCGGCGTGGGAACCAAAACAAGTCGTGACGAGCGACTTAAAGGGCTCGGCTAGCAGAACGTAAACATCAGCAACTCGTCTTCATCCCAGCACCGGAGGACTCCGTCGAGACGATGGACACCGGGAGGAGCTGGCACAACACCGGGGAGTAGCTCGCGCCGTTTTGGGGGGTGGGAAGGGAAATAGCTACTAGGTGACACGCGGGAAAAGAGCGTGAACGGTTTGCCGTGCGTGCTGCGTCCTTCTCGTTTCAGAGGATGCACCCCGTCTAAGAGGGGGGGGGGGGGGGAGTTGTAACATGGCGTCATGAACCCAGGGTGGGCCCGCCGCGTTACATTAAGGGTAACGGTCCCGGGGCCGTTACTATGTTATTACTATGTTCTCCGTTTCGTGCCTCTCATTTTTCCTGCGTTAATTTAGCTTCTGTAAGTTGTAACGTATTTTTTCCTTACTAACCCGATACCGATAGCCAAAATCCGAGAACGACAATCTGCGAGACCCAACCTACGTTACCTTCGTCCGTCCACCCTTCGTTCATGCATCCGCATGCCAGGCGGGCGCCAGCCAAATCTTGTTTCATCGGGAACTGACGAGCCAGTATAAACTGGGAGTTGGGGTGGAACAGGCCCAACTCCACCAAGAACGAGAGCTCTGACGGACCCTATCAGAAAGGCGGTAGCTTAACGGATCCTTTCGATTTTTGGGGACGCGTGAAATCGGGAAACGCAACCGTAGGTGCTGATCTTTGGGGTCGCGTAAAATCAGCAAAACGGGAGCGGACGGAAACGGAAATGCACGGCCGCTCAGGCTGCTAGGTTAAGGTAGAGAGGGTCGGAGTAAGCGTCAGGCAAATAGTGCGCGACACAGAGAACAGCTGATCGAGAACGTGACAGATCGAAATCCCTTCACCAATTAATACATTGGGAGTCCTCACCGGAGCTGGCGCAGCTATTCCGTGATCATCGAGAACCGTATCCAAGGGACACTCAGGTGGGCACTGCACTAGGGCACAGCACTACACCTCCGGAGCACTCCCAGGAAATCCATAGGAACTCCTGGATATCGCGAGAACTACACGAGAACTATACGAGAACCGTACAAGAACGATACAAGCGAGAACTGTCTAGGCCGTATCGAAACGCGGCTAGAAAAACTATCAACAGGTAGAACGAAAGCGCGGGCCAGCTCGTGACACCTCGGTCGGTGTCCCGAGACAGACTCCTTTGACAATAGTCAAATTCGGGAGCTAATCATTCTGATTGTTCGAGATCCTTATAGCCGATAACTGTTCCTTTCCTTCGAGCCATACCTTTAAATCAGATCAAGAGCGTTCCTTAGCGAATCGGTACGTAACCTTTGGAGATCTTCCACGGCCGCTTTCCCAGTGCATCGGGCGACAGCTGGGCACCACATCCTTAACTCGGGTAGGAGGTTCCTCCCCTACCCTTAACCTTATCAAAACCGTAACTCCGCCCGCTCTACAGCCCTTTACCCATCTCCAGCGGGGCGCCGGTATCTCACCCGGGCTTCTGCCAGTCCGCGGAGACGTCTCCGTCGGGTACTCTCCTCTGCCGGGCAATTCGGTACGTCGAGACTATCTCCCCTCGGCAGATTCGAGCACCTTGACCTCGACTAACCCATAACGAAATCGTCCGAAAGCATTGGCAAAACTGTACTAACCAACCCAAGAGCATAGTTTCTGACCAGGGTGGCGTACTGAAGGGAGCCGGAAACGAGAACTATATCTTTATCGGTAGCCGGAGTCGCCTTGTGATCGTGATTCGAAAAATCACGTCACAAAGTATATTATAAGTCAATCCACCTTACGATTCTTTCTTGTCTGCTGTTTATACAATTTGGTTCATGTACTATTAATTAATTATACTCATTGTTAACTTCCTTTCTTACCTGTTTTAATTAATAAAGGCCTGAAGGTGACACGCGCCATGGGTTGAAACGTTGCAAACAATAATTTCTTATCATTAACAAGGCTGCATTTGGTCAACACCTTTCAACACCTTAACTGTAATTCAAGATCCAGCCGACATTTCTACAAAAACAATTATCAATATCGATAGAGAAATCAAATTTCTCTATGATAAAAGCCATCGTGACTTCGAAAATGTTGCCAAGAAGAAGGCAAGTGGTACAAGATTACGGAAGAGTTCACCATATTAATATTTCACGTATGAAAATATTGGCGGCGAGTTAGTACACAAACGGCAGTGAAAAGTTAACAAGTGAAATAAAATTATTCATTGAACTTGAAATTTAGATTTCTTGAATTCCTGTAAATTTTAAAATAATGTCAAGCAGAGATAAAGGCTCTGATCGTGAGGTTGATGTCTCTGCGTCATCAGTGAAACAATAAAATTGAATTTAGACATGATAATCACTTTATCATGTTCGGAGGACCAGGCTTTGAATATCAATATTCAATCCACTGTTGATGAATTACACTGGTTAGTGTATCTTTCCTTATACTTTTTGTAGCTATGAAAATATGAATGAATAATATTTCAAAATTTAATAATTTCAACAATTATATCATTTTCAGAATCTCACAATGAGAAATGATTGGAGATTTTGTGATTGATCATGCAAATAACGAAATGGTGGTTGATAGGGATCATACCCCACAAAATGTCCAGACAAAAAAATTATTCAAGTGAGGTAAGCCATTATGAGTTATTAAGGATGTTCTAGCTATAGTGTTCTAACATTGTGAAAAGAATATTATTTTCCCTATTTAAATACGTGTGCAACGTTTGCAGTCGATTGTCTTACCGATTCAATGTTTATTCAATATTCAATTTAACATGGGTTCTAATGGAGTAGCAGCACGTTCTTGCATTTATGAACGATATTAACGAAGAAATAAAAATGTTACAATTTCTGATGTAAAGGATGAAAACGATATTAAGAAGTGTATCAAATAAAAAAAATTGTTAGCACTAAAAACATACCTAATGATTACCGATTAAATAAATACAAAACACGAATTTTCGTAAACGCGGCGATATGGAAAATCTGGGAGGGGGAGGACAGGCAATAACTCACAATAAGTCGTCACAGTGACCGATTCAGAACCCCAAGAGGTATAATGTATTTCACGAATATGGTACATGAATGATAAGACGGCCGACCAAAAAAACTTGCTGGAAACGCCACGAGTCATTGTGGGGTTGAGTAGGACCCACTCGTTCGTGGTCAGACGTGGGCCAGATACCGTGCAAGTCTAGAAGGTGAGAGATACCTTGCACCTCGTGATAGCGAGGACAGTGACATGGTACTCTAGATACCGTGCAAGTCGGCAGATTGTTCGATACCTTGCACGTCGCTGAAAATAGGGATTGCAAAGAATTGCGTGATACCGTACCATCGTCACCGAAGGATTGCACGTCTTGAGAATATTTCGCTAGGTAGTGAATAGGTCGTGAACGACCTTACACGAGGAGGAGAACCAGCGATTGTTGCGTTCAATGTAGCGCATAGTGCATGTAGTGTGAGATAACGGCGATAAGGCAAGTGCACGTGATAGTACCGAGAGTGATCTTAAATCAAAAGCAGTTACCTTTACTGCAGGTAGCGGTAGGACCCTTTTGTCGGACTACTGACCCACTCTCTTTTTGATTAGAGACCAAGGACTCCCCCTTCTCTCAACCCTGCACGGCAGTCCCTTGCACGACCGGCGCCCAACAGGACAGGGGATTATTTTGATTCCGGAGAGAATGAGTACTTCGATAGTTGCAAGATTATCCTTTTAATAAACAGGAGAACGAAAAAACAAAAAAACGATTCAAAAAGGGATATCAAGTGGAAAAAAAACAGCAAAAAAAGGAACTCCACCAGTCTCACTAAACAAATTTAATTAAATTGTTCAAAAGAAGTTTCACTTCAGCCGTGTGGTCTAAGCGCACGCGTTTCTTTATTTACAAGAAGCGAAAGTAATGAAATTGTAATGACAACATATATTTGCATGATTATTCTTATAATATTAAACAAATTCAAAACATCCACATTTAGAGTTTGCTTAGAGTACTCTAGTAGATACGCTCGACCAATCAAAAACGTAGGTACGGTTCGACGGCCCTCCGCTCAGGTGGCGCATTTACCCCAAAATAAAATTGGTATCCAGAAAATCGGCCCATTAGCAATCTCCCTACTCATCTCTGATAAAAGTAATCAATCAATCAATCAATCAATCAATCACTCGGTCAGTCAGTCTCAGTCGGTCGGTTAGTCTCAGTCAGTCACTCTTTCACTCTCTCACTCATAATAATTACAGGAGACTTAAATTATAATCTCTTAACGGCATCTTATGAATCAAGCTGCCTCAGAAACCTTATCGCATCCCTAGCATTAAACGTCGTCCCATCTGAAGCGACTTATCATTCAAATTACTCTGATACCTGGTTAAATGTTTTCATTGTTGACAGCTTGAGCAAAGTCAAATACTTCAAGGATTCACATACGCCATTCATAAATGGACACGATCTAATTGAGTCAATTTATTCATTCGATGTTCCAGCTTCTAAAAACCTCACTATAGTCAGGAGAAATTATCATATCATCATAAGACTATCTTACAATTAGTTCACTCAGTTCAAAACTGACGGAATCAAATACATATACCCTAAGTCAATCATGTCACTGTAGTCAACATATTGACGATTTATTAAGTACTATTACAAAAAACATTTCCTCGTCACTGGACGAATGCGCTCCAGAACACATTTTCCAAGTCAGTAGACCTCCAGCACCCTGGCTAACTAATTCGCTAGACAAAAAATGGATCAGCGCAATAGGCTGTACAGTGCGGCGCGTAGATCTAAGAATGTACTTGATGTTGATATTTACAGACATTATAGAAACAAGCTGACTCTTGAATTAAGGCAAGCCAAAGAACAATTTCACCTTAAGAAATTGAACATTATCTCAGATCCTTCTAAAATGTGGCGTGAACTAGCTAATCTAGATCTCATAGAATCTCCTTTTATCTCACTTATCTCAGGCCCGAACCGTATTCCCTTACTTTCGGTAGCAAAAGCTTTACCTCTCACTGGCAGCCTGCTAACGTCTTTGTTTAATAACTGCCTAATACTAGCTCACTTTCCATCTGAATGGAAGCGTTCATTTATTCGTCCATTATCGAAAATAAAAACACCGGGTTCGCCGTCAGATACTAAGCCCATTGTAAATTTGAGCGAGCTTTCGAAAATATTTGAAAAAATCATTCATCAACAAATAACAAACTTTATGACATCCTACCACATTGTAGACGAACGCCAATCTGGATATCGTAGTCGGTGTTCTACCCAAACTGCTCTACTTTGCATTACTCATGACATTAAAAGAGGCATAGATGAAAAAGAAGTTACAATCCTAGTTCTTTTTCATTTCAGCTGGGCTTTTGAGACAGTATCTCACTAAAAGCTCCTGGTAAAGCTCAGAAAAATAGGGTTCTCTGATCTCACTCTCAAATGGGTATTTTCGTACTTGACAGGTCGTTCTCAGGCAGTTATTAGTACTGACGGCGAAACCTTTTGTTGGCTACCTACTACTCTGGGTGTCCCTCAAGGATCAATCCTAGGCCCTCTTCTATTTTCCCTTTTCATTAACGATATAAGCTCTTCACTTCGATTTTCTCAACACATGATCTTTGCAGATGACACCCAAATATATCTCACCTGCCCCATAAATCAATTAAATCGTGGTCTACAGTTCATTGCTTATGATGTTGACGTTATTAGTCAATAAGCTCAATCAAATGGTCTCTCTCTAAACATCTCTAAATCCAAAGTTCTCATCCTAGGCAGCAGGCCAAACGTACAACAGATAAATTTTGATGAACTACCCTTGATCTCCGTAAATAGAATTACAATCCCATTTGTTGCAGAAGCACGGAATCTAGGAGTTATCATGAACTCCGACCTATCATGGAGCAGTCATGTTTCTTCTATATCCAAACGCATGCATTATACTGTTACGTCCAAACCAGAATGAAGGCCAATTACCTAATCTGGTGCCTTTACCGAACCGTAATATACTGATACTTTGCTTTGTTTTGAGTCAATGCTTTCGCACTTTACTCGGGATTGGGCTATGCTTCTGATTACCGAAGGAAGAATGAATAAAGT
>JARQSV010000245.1:60036-71270 GCA_030142285.1 Calameuta idolon | reverse complement strand
AAAAAAATATTTACCCCGATTTCTCGAAGCAGCGCCACGTCTTCCTCGTACTTGTGATAAGAGTCGCAAGCCACGTCACCGGTCTCGTTGTTCACTATTCGATTGACACGCGGCTCGTGCGTAAAACGGTCCCACACGTTCTCGGACTTGCCTGGAAGCAGGTCGGGAAATTATAACTTATCTGATAAGATCGAACGGCACATTTTTTCGTAATGATTTTTTACATCAGTTATCAATAAATCTTACCGCTCTCGTTCCAAGCTCCTTCGACCTGATAAGCGGCTGTTGCTGCGCCCATCAAAAATCCAGCCGGAAATTTCAAATAATTCTCCTCGATCGTAGAATTGCTGCTCCCGGGACTGTCGAATTTTCATTTTGACATTGATCCTCGAGCACGTGTTAGATTTTTTGATTTTCAACCCTAGACCGTCAGGCCTCTTCTTCGAGTCACGTTATTATTTTTTTTTTTTAATTTTTACTTTCTTCCCGTTACACTTTTTTTTTTCTTGTTTCTCTTACTAAAGTATGGATCTGTTAAAAAGGAAATTTGTTTCACTCAAAATTTTTTTTTAATACTTGTTAAACCCCTAGCCTCAAATTTTTATTTCGTCATAACCGACGGCTTTTTATTTTTATTATTATCCGTGCAGAATTACATTGCGATTTATCAACCCCCTATCCGACATACATTGTGTATGCATGTGAGTTCGGAAACTTTGATGTTAAGAAACGCGTGACGCTCTAGGTTTTTTTTCTTTTTTTTTTCTTAAATATTTCATAGACTCACGCGACGAGAGCACTGACGACGAACAACAATCCTCCGAGCAAAGCCATGATGTATTAAACGGTATTGATCTGGTGTTGGCCGTATATATCAATATCCCGTAGAAGGGTTATCGGCGTTACGCGCAAGAAATAGAGCAAGTAAATACTTCTTTATCAATAAAGTCGGAGCAGACTTCGTTAATTGGCGTCGTAAATTTTTTTCTCTTTTTGGTATTCTATTTGATTGATCTTTTTTTATCATTTGCATATAACATAAAAACACGAACGATTAAGAGGTTACAATTACGGAGATAAGTGGCCGAGACGGGACTCGTAATAACTGACGGGACTCGTGTAAATTGAAGATTCGTGTGACTGGCTTTTCATTGATATTGCAAAAATCATATTGAATTTTTGCATAAAAAATAAACAATTTAGAAATCAAGTATAACGCCTGATACTAAATCAACGTGAATATTCGCGATATTGTAAACTTCGTCCAGACGTTTTGTACTGATTGTGAAATGCGAATAAAAGGGATAAAAAATGCGAAATTACGTAAAGTCAAAAGTTTTAGCAACGAACCGGCAAATTGGCAAAGTGGCGCAATTCCGGTTGCACCAGGACGAAGTGACGGCGAGGAGGAGGCTTGAGGGGGAGGGAGGGATGCCGGGAGACTGGTATTAAGAGTCGCACAATTTATTAGGCGTAAACTTGAAATTGCGGTAGAAATTTTTGCGCGTGCAAAAAAAAAAAACATTGGCACGGCCGGAAAATTCAAGGACGAGTTTAGAAATAAAGATTTTACTTTTTTGACAAATTATATCCGTCGGAGGTGAGTAGCAATAGTAGCGATATAGGGAGACCCTAAGGGGTGGGGGTTAAGCAGGGGTGGGGTGAGTCCCAAATTTTGACGATTGAAATATTTCTTTTGAAACTTGGCTCCTGAAGCGTTTCGTACGAAAACTAAGCTGTTGCGATAAGACTGTTAGCTAAAGGGACATGTCGAGAAGTAAATAAAGATAAGTAAGTAAAAGAAAATTTTTTTTCGTCTCAAACTTCGAAGCGAAAATTTTCGGTATTCTTTCGCGTTTAAAACGCTTCCTCTGAAATTTTTCGTTTCAAAAATCGAGTGGGCCTTTTTTTTTTCCTTTCCGAAACCTTGACAAAGTAAATGACAACGAGTGACTAGAATTCCTGAAGTCTTCGTATCAGAGTCCGACCATCTGTTTATACTTGACCACGTGTTTCACAAGGATAAAACAATGAAATGTCTCGCACGAAAACTAAACTGTTAAACTATTGGCTAAAGCTTTATGTCGGAATTTATAAAACTGTCTGTAGAGTGAATCAAGAGAAGCTTTCATCATGAGTAAAAGCGCAAGATGCGATAAGCATGGCGCCATTCGACAAAGGAAAAGAATATTGGACAACGGTGCGTGAAGTGCGTATGCGAAGAATCGACGAAAAGGAAAAGATGACCTGATTGTGGTATGAACGAAGCACAAGCACTCCCTGGGCATTTGATATTTTTTATTTACATTTCTTAGTCGCAACGAAAATACCTTCCGAAACAGGAATTCAGGCATTTGTTTATGCCTGCGAAAAATTAGAAGACATTTGCCAGTCCCATAAACGATGATACTTTTTTTTTTTATTACGAAAAAAATTAATCCAATAAATCACAATCGAGCGAGAGTCTTTAATTGTCCTTGAAAATTTTGATTTAATTTATAGGTAAAAAAAAATTTTTTTTCGCTACACCAACATCCACCCTTAATATTTTTTTTTTTTTTTTTTTCGCTACGAGAAACGCGAAACAGACGGGTATATTTTGGACGGTCGTAAAATCTGACTAATAAATCCTGGTGAAATTTGTCTCGGGCCAGGGGCGGCCTCTAGGGGGGGGGCTATTCGCGAGGGACCGAAATCTTGAGTCTCTTGATTGCCCAACGAGGGATTCCTCTCGTCTGGCGTTAATGAGGACGTAATTGAATGAAACGACCGGAGAAATATTTGCCGCCCGCGAAGCGACGAGATTGAAACGATTCGTTTTCAAAATTATTTGTCGCGTGATAAGGATTTTGAATTCGGATCGACCCTCCGTCGTAATCTGACGAGAGGTCACGGACAGCCTGAGATTGCCGGAGGCACGAAAGAGACGGAAGAGGATGACGATGGGATTCGCGAACCAAGAATTTCCAGACGAAAGAAGTATTAAGTCGATAACAATAGGAAATGATTAATGGTCCAGAGACGTGTAAGTTTATCGTTCGGATAACCCGTAATATTAACCTGCGAAGGAAATATCAATGAGAAAGACAGAGATGGAGATACGCAATGTCTTACTGGGTATTTGGCTCTATGATTTACAGACTATGTGAAACTTCAATGGACCAGAGGGGGGGGGGGGGGGGTCCCCACCTCCTCCTCCTCCTCCTCCAAAATGATCTTTACACGTTATCGCGAAGGCACTTAATTTTTTCTTCTTTTTTTTTCTTCTATCGATCCTTTTTTTATCCCTTGTTCAGCCTGCAATTTCATTTTATTATTATTTTTTTTTTTCTTGTCACACGCATCATACTTCACGGTACGTGCGTGGGACAGGAGACACGTGACTACCGTTTCGGTAAATAATACGTCCACTCGTGAAGAAACGATTCCGTTATTTCGTGCTTTGCGGAATTGGTACGGCGTGACGGGAAGCTGCGGGAGCTAAGGGCGTCGTAGGTGTTTCGACGCCGTGAGAGTTTGAGCGACGTCGACGTCCCTGGGAGCGTCTCTGTTTGCTCGCGAAAATATCTACAAAGCCCAAGGAGCAACGGCGAAGAGAATTGCTTTCTCACGAAACGAGCCGTCTCTTCGTATACATGGGGTATACTTATATATGTAACGTATATGTGTGTATATATATATATGTACTTGCCTTGGATTAATTTACGCACGGCGGGGAAAACGCACGGCGACGCACGAGAATTTACGATTTCATATTAAAGAAATAAAGAGCGCGAAACACTGGGGATTATCGGGGTGGTTCGGCATTGGGATCTGGTTTTTTTTTTGGTGAAGTTTTTTTTTTGAAAAAAATTTTTTTCTTTTACTTTCTTCATGAACGTTCGATTTACTTTCTCTTTACGCGGCTCGCGTTTATTCACCGTGAATACAGACCACACCCCGACCCCTCGTCGAGGAGTCTGAGGAAAAAATGGTCCATGACGAAGTAAGAGGCTGCAGCGTCAAGACGAAAGAGAAAAATCGTATCTTCGTCTTACGGATAAACCGATATTTCATTAATTACTGTAATGATAAATTCGTTAACGCATTCGTTGTTGTTTGGCACCCTGAGTGAAAGGTGAAAGTTAGGGGTGGCAGGATCGACGAGGCCTGTGCGAGAGAGAGAGAGAGAGAGAAATCGAGGAGAAGGGAGTAAAAGGCACTTTTCAAATTTCAATTTAACATCCGCATAGTCACGAGCGCATGATTAATGTCCGACCGAAATTTTGGCCTTTTCATCCCATTTACGAAAATGGCCCATGGCAAAATTTTATCTGGACCAATTGATCTGACGTCGCCGAGACTCGAAGATACACTCTCACGATACGTATAATTCTATAGACGGTATCCAGCCTCATCGAGATTCAAATCGGCCAGATATACTCTCAGGAATAACGTCGTTTACCTTTATCACCCTTTTGCCCGGGATCGAAACCCCTTCTCTCTTTTTTTTTTTTTTTTACAAAAAAGTCACTTTTCTTACCCTTTCGCGTGAATTTTACTCTTTTTATTTTTTTTTTTTACATACCGTCCTGCTTCCACTCTCTTGCTCTTCTGGTCAGACCCACGTGGCCGTTTTGACGTTTTCCGTTACATCACAGTAAGTTGTCCCTTTTAGGTCAAAGCGAATCGTGACCCTCCAGGTTCGTGCGTTCGTATTAATCATATCCCAGGAGCGGTACCTTGCATATGGGACCCCGTGCTTAACGTCGGCTTAGGTTTATAAATGACTGCTTTTCGCGACCGTATTAAGCACGAAAATATCTCTGGAATTTCTGATCAACAAAAAAAAAAAAGAAAGAAAGAAGAAAATCCCCGAACGTATTTTACGCTGATACTCGGGTTTACGGGCGCTATGCCATAGCGATAAGGGTTTTTGACTGCGTTACGGGTACGAAGGTAATTGAGGTATAAAGCACAGCTTTACGCCCTTCGTTCACTTTGGATTATCCAGCTATATTTATACCCTCGCATTGTCTTCCCTCCTTCGCCATTTTCACTCCCTTCGTCCTTACGTACATTAAATTTCGAAATTCGTTCTCGACCCTTTCGCTGATCAAGAAATTTTGGAAATTACAAATTATCGATGACCTCGGTGCATCTTGGGTAATTCGATGCAGCTGATAACACCGTTACTGTCCGATGACCTTTTTTTTTTTTTACTTCCTTATCTACCCGACCCCTTTCGAATAAGATTTTCAAAAATCTACCCTTTCTCTATTTCATCTGTGATAATTTGGAATTTCCTCGACTCTCTCGGTAAGATCGAAACTCTTCAATTAGACGCGTCCACGAAGTTCGGCTTAAGGATATCCCGCGGATGGGAAAGGAACGTTACTTCAGGACGAAGCTTTAGTCAGGTCCTGCATAATTTAGGTTGCGGTTTGCCAAAGAGCGAGTGAGGCTCTTAGGAGGAGAAAGATAAAGAGGAGAGATACCTCCAGGTTCTGGTCCAGGATGAAGTCCGGGACCAGGTTAAAGCTTCGCTAGGTACGTTTGCCCATCTATCCTCCTGGAACAGTTAGCCAGGAACCATTTGGACGAAGGTTGTCCCTGGGTCGATGAATTATTTCGAAAGTCTTTTATTTATTTTTTCTTTCTTCTCTTTTCAAAAGACGGACGCATTTCTTACCGATGAAAGATTCAGGCTAATCAAGGGCCAATTTCACTCGTTAGCCAATCGGCACGTAGCGCTTTTTTTATTCTCTCTTTTTTTTTTTTTTCACGCTTAAGCTTTCAACCTACAACGACCGTCCAAAGGAGAGGCGAAGCTCTACCGTACCCGACTACCAATTGGCCATTACCGACTGGCAGCTACGGCTGTTTTTGCATTTTCTCCGCTACCGGAGACTAAATAAATTCTATTTTCGATTTCCTCCCCGGATCGAAAGCTTTTCGCTCGGTTTCAAACGCGCTAATTTTCTTTCTCTTTTTTTTTTTTAATATAACGGCAGCGCACGAGCGAATGAAAAGAAAAGAAAAAAAAAGAGAAGAAAATCAATACCGATACCAGTAATGATTTCGCGAATTGCCTCTCCTCCGTCGACCTCAAGATATATTTGACTTCGACTGCTCAAATTATCAGACACGTTAATGGGATGTGATAAAAAAAAAAAAAAAAAGCGAAAGTGGCAAGTGGCTTCATTCGAAAGGTTGAAAATAAAAAATCCAAAATTTCAACGGGCTTCCACTTCAATTTAAATATCTCCTTAATGACGTGCGGCTTGTGAAACTTTTAAGCTCGCCTTTTTTTTTCTTTTTCCTAACGAGCTTGCGTCGCGAATAAAAAGTTTTGATTTTGCATAACCGTATTCCCGCGCGACCCTGGGCTTTTTTTTTTTTTTTAATACATTTGATCGAGGTTAAATAAAAATTTTTTTTTTTTTTCCAAAAATCATTTAGTCACTTTTCTCGCGCGAAGCTTCTCCCACGATATTCGACTGTCTGCGATCGACTCACCCGATATATATAATTAGAGCCCTTTGGCCGTATGGGAAAAGGGTAGCTAAAGGAATAGCCGCATACACACACGTACGTATATAGGGTGTGCCGGTTATAGGGAATGAGCCGGTGGCGAACAGCATACACCTCCCCTTTATCAAAGGCTCTGGCACTTTGCCACGTCGCACCGCATAATGAAGCGGCGGGCACGTTGGGCTTTGGCTGTGCTGGCGCAGGCGTGTTTTGCCTCGTGCATAATAGTTTATTGTGCGAAGGTACAGCGTGCTATATGATATCCCTAGTAGGCAGTTCCAGCCCATCCAGTTAGCTACCCGGCTGCCAGACATATATACCCATATGAGCGTACAGATAATTCTTCCCATAGCACATATAGTACCTGACACTACAATGTGTTATCAAAAGTACGCCGTTATCGGCGATACGGTGGCGGGAACAGTCGGGTGACTCAAACGATTGATTTTCTCAAAGAAAAATAATTACGCCACCCGTTAACGCGGGCTTAACGTTGATTGCGTAGCTGGGAGTAAGGGCGGTCTGAAAATTACAGTTGGATACATTAAAAGTTAATTTAAGAAAGTTTTAATACCCCACCAGTTTAGGGTATACGTTATAGTGAGAGTAACGGTGTCTCTGTCCTTGTCTTACGCACGGGATTCACGATGGGTGCGTCTCTCTCGCACTCGTTACGAGAGTTTGATTTTTATATTTTGAAACAAAAAAGGGGCAAATATTTTTCCACTTTTTTTTTTTTCCTTATATACGAGACTGTTGATTTTGAAAATTGACAGTATCGATAGTCTGACAATTTTTATCGGTACGTTTAACCCAGCTGGGTATTCTCTCAGGGCTCCCCCTCTCCCTCTCTCTCTCTCTCTCTCTCTCTCTCCTCGTCAAATTTTAAGGCAGTATCCGACATCTATTGTTTTGGGCGACGGTGTCGTATGGTTTTCTCACTGATTTACATATATGATAATCGGGGGGAGGGGGGAGGGGGGGGGGGGTTACGAGCGACTGCTCGTGCGGTATTCGGTGAACTTTGCCCCCGTACCTCACGTGTTACCGTACGTTAAGTGTGAATATTTTTTAGCCGAGCGAAATGCGGAATAATTAAGGAGACTCGTTACGTATGGTAAGTGCCTTGAATAATTGTGACGTCAGAGGGGGGTGGGATGGGATGGCTGGTACGTTGAAGTTTGAAAATAAAAAAAGGGTTGCAGGTATTTAAGAAGAGTGTAAGGAAAAAATTTTTTTTTATTATCACTCAAAGTCGCGAATATTATTTTCACCGTCTGATAAGATCGTTGTAAATCAATGCGAATCCCTCGGTCACGCGTCACTTATATTAATTACGCAATATATCGATACTCGTATTAGCGATGGGAATCGATTCGTTTCTCGATCGGATATTACGTAATTTCGTTTCCCGTCACGGCCGATTACCTCGCGAATGCCACCAATATTATCTATCGCTGTGTGACGCAAGAGGCGGTTGATAGGTGTCTAACGGTATAGTATCCACCGGGTCATATCCGATCTAACGGTTCCGAACGCTTTCGTACCGCGTGCCGAGTTCATTATGTAAATTTGTCGAAATTTGCGTTAGCCCGCGCACATTCGATCAGTCAATTGGATCAGGGGACGCGATTAAAGGGATCGAATTGCGAACGGCAAGAATAATTTGCGAGGATCCTCGTGCGGGCAACGTCGTTTCGCGCTTTCGACAGATTCGCCAAATCTATTCGCATCGATTCTCATACGTCGTCTTGCCAAATTGTTTTAGCGAAATTTTTTCAAATTTGACTTCGTTCGCGAATTGGTCTTTGATTAAAGATCAGAGATCCCTACACCTTGCGTAAGCCTCCTTATCGGTACTGGTACTGAAACTGTCAAAGAGGAAAGGGTTAATTTTATGGGTGACTTTTTTCTTTTTTTGAGATGAAAATTTCGCTGTACCAAAAATCCCACTTAACGATCAACTGTACGAAATTTGGCGAAAATTTCAAATTTGGATTGGGGACACTTTTTTTTGGGGGAATTTTTATTATGGAGTTCGGTATGGGTTATCAGGGACACATGGTGCGTTATGTATCTAGTTTTCTAGGGTTCTTATCAAGATACTTTATAGTCACGCGAGATGACTTATCAGCATCCGAAGATTGTGATTTACGAGGGAGATGCGTTCAGGTTACAGGGACGGGGGCGGACGGCACGTGGGATCGCTTAATATTATTTTACTTTTTGGATTTCGAGACACGTCAAAGAGCGCACTGGTCTCTCTCTCTCTCTCTCTCTCTCTCTCTCTCTCTCTCTCTCGCGCGATCGCGATCGCGAAAAATTAATGAGGTCAAAGAAAAAGAAAGGAGAAAAGCTCTCTCTCTCGAAAGCCACTAAAGTAGATTTCGCGTCTTGAGCTCGAAGATCGCGCGAGGATCGAAACGAACGCAGTTAATTTCTCTTCGTGTGACGAGGAACGACTTTTGGCTGCGTTAAATAGAGAAAGATGAAAAGAGAAAAAAAAAATAGAAGGCTATGCCGTCAGATTTCGCTCTTATCAGCTGATAGAAACTGTCGCGTGATCGTAAAGGACGATATCGCGCTGCGATGCTGTGCTGATCTTTTCTTATCAGGTGAACGACTCTTTATATATATATATATATATCGACAAAATCCGTAATCTCGTTTTATTGCCATATTTTCTTTGATAAGGTTTTTCACTTTCTTTTTTTTTTTTCGAGATCATCGTCACGCTCTGGAAGCATAGCTACAACAAGCCTGTTTACAATGTCGCGATCGATTATTATCACTATTAATTTTGATATACATATACGTATATGGATACAGTGTATACCTGGTGTGTGATGCAATTTTCGGATAGCAGGCCGCGTATGATTTATCCATTCTAGATGCAGCGACCTGTATTCATATTTAGTTAAGTTGTATAACGGGTGATCGTAAAGTACGGGAAAATTTTATTGACAGCCAGTCGACACGGTGGTTTAAGACTCTAATGGCTCCGGGTAGTAAATGGCCGTTCCGGCTGCGATAAGGGTCAATTGAATTCGTAGGAGCATTCTAATATGCACTAACTCCTTTCTCTCTCTCTCTCTCCCTCCCTCTCTCTCTCTCTCTTCGCATGCGGATCTGCCGATTCGAATCCAAAAGCGTTAAAATTTAATGTCACGTATCCAAACGACCCTCGACTTCCGTATGGACGAAGCTTCCAATGCCGACTGCAGCAGAGGAGCAGAGGAGCCGAGCAGCCTGCGAATTACATCTGGACCATCGTCGCCTCTCGTTATTTCCGTGTAACTCGTGTGACGCGAGTCCAGGGACGTTATTTACTGCCCGCCATCGCGACAAGGAACTTAAGCGGAGCGCAGCGTAGCTGGTTTAAGAATCTTTTGTGAGAACCGGGTAATTTACTCGGACGAGATGAATAGTGTAGGAATGGTAGAGCGCCGGCGGTTCGTCATTCCGTTGAAAAATTTTATAAAAGAAGTAAAATAAGGAAGATGAAACAGAGAGAGAGAGAGAGAGAGAGAGAGAGAATAAAAGAGATAAAGAGGAAGAAGAGAAAAAAGTGCACCGATGCACGCGGTAAAGCACTGCTGTTACTCCAGGGGCGGTCGGCGAGGGGGACAGTAAAGGGGGGGGGGGGGGGAGCGACTCGGCGGCTTCTTTATAAAGCAATTTATTACTCGTATTATTTTTATTTTGCAAATATTCATAAATCCTTGAAATAAAAGGCTCATTTATTCTATCCGCTTTGTTGTCTGCTTGCTGAATAGCAAGACGAAGGGGGGGAGGGGGGGCGAGCAGAGGGGGGGAGTCTAAGAGTCCCGGATCCCCAGCTACAGCTAAATTGGTGACATAATTTCCCTCTTGTTTCTCGGGGCAAGAGGTGCCCGTGAGAAGAAAGCTGACGGGTTTCTCCGTCCTCCGTGAGGAAGTGGGGGGGGATTAAAGAAAACGTAGGGAAAGTGGATTTTTGGTAAAGAGGGTTGCGGCGGCGGGGGGGGGGGGGGGAGTATTGAAATCTTTACGAAAGACAAATTAGTAATTGTATTTTTCTTAATTTTTCTTTTTCTTCTTTTTTTTTTCTTTCTCTTTTCAATTACCAGTAGCCTAAGTACTCTCATGCAGCGACGCGACCGGCCACACCCTCCGTGTATCCCGTTAAGGAAAAGACGAGGAGGATCGTCGGGAAAGGGGGGGGGACGAATGGGACGATGAATTAAAAAAGTTGAGAAAAATTTCACTCCTCCTCTCCCCCCCTTCTCCCCCTTCGAATTCTCCCTATTTTACGAGTTGTTTTCGTAAACGTCGAAAAGGGAGGTCGCTGGTCGTTACGAAAAACAATAACCTTATGAAACCCCCCCCCCCCCCCCCCCCCCCAATAGAAACGATTACTCTGAAGCTTCTTCCCAGTGCGTTATAACCAATCGGTGAGATACTCGCTGTCCAATTTTATCAAAAATATTACGCAAAAACACATATCTCGTGCTAAACCAGTGAGCGTAGGGTTAAATAATTTTATTTTTCCAAAAAAAAAAAAAAATTATTCCTTTAAAAAAAGGATAAGAAGAATCTTGTACCACGTCGATACGTAGCGCAATCGCTCGAGAGACGTGACTTTTGAATTTATCATACGTTTCGTCTTCACAGTCATCTTGTTTTTTGATTTTGGGGGGGCGGGGGGGGGGGGGGGGGGGGGGGGGGGGGGGGGGGGGGGG